>CAKNWT010334533.1:0-13273 GCA_932066315.1 Andricus coriarius
CTTCTCCTCAGGAGCCTCCTCGTCATTCCAAAACCAGATCGCCTCCTGGGTGGCCGCCTTCATCTAAAGTGCTTGGGTATTCACTTGGAAAACTTGGATACATTCGGCTTATTCCCCGCACAAATCAGAACCTACGATGCGAATTTCGTAGATACGTTTTTCCTGCTGGTAAACCAATCAAATTGCTAACAGAAGAACACAACTATATTCCCGTTCCAGCTGAAGCACATATTGTAGTATCAGCACCCAATGGTGACATTTTTGCAATATTAAAGCATAGCGGATTTCTTCGTGGAATATACGCGACACGTAAACCTAGACCGAGAATTAAAGTCAATATGCTAAGCGGAAACGTTGATGATTTGACCTCAGATGAAGTACGCTCTTTCCCAGTAGGCGAACGTCGCCCAATCTTCCCTTACAATTTTATTAAAGCTTTAGCAATTGATGATTCACTACAGCCTGAATGGAATACTAATAGCAAACGTAACCCTAGCTCTTCTTCTTCTGACAGACAACATTCAACTGAACGGACTTCACCTCAGGAGCCTCCTCTGCGTACTGGATCCAGTTCCTCTCCGGGAAGGCCTTTTTCTGTTCAAGTACTTGGATGTGCAATAGAACAACTTGGTTATGTTCGGCTTATTCCTTACACAAACAAGAACCAGCGATTTGAATTTCGAAGGTACGTTTTTCCTGCCTATAAACAAATTATAATGCGAATAGATCGTACGAACTATGTGCTTAGACAAAAACAAGAATATATTGTATTATCAACATCCAGTGGTGAGGTTTTTGCAATATTGGGTTATAGTGGGACTCTTCATGGAATGTATACAACAGATGAAAATCATTCGCGAATAAAAATAAATATAATAAGCAGCGCAGTTGATAAATTGACTGCAGATGAAATAAGGTATTGTCCAGTAGGCAAAATTCACCCAATCTGCCCAAACAGTTTTATTAAAGATTTTGCAAATTACGATTCGCTAGAGTCCGAATGGAATCCCAATGGCAAATGCTATCCTGGGTCTTCTTCTTGTGCCAAGCAAAATGCACCCGCTCGGACTTCTCAGTAGCCTCCTCTTCATTGCAGCTCCAGTTCTTTTCCGGGCAGGACTCCTTCTCATGAAGTACTAGTATGTGCTCCTGCAAAACTTGGATATATTCGGCTTATTTCTGAGCCAACTCAGAACCGACAATTCGAGTTTTGAAGATAATATTTTCCCACCGATAAATAAATTCGACTGATGTAGGAAATGTTAAATTTGTATCACGCCAAACCGAGAATATATTGTGTTATCAGCATTCAATGGTGACGTTTTTGCAACACTGGATTATAGTGGGATTCTTCGTGAAGCATATAAGACAGATAGAAATTATTTTAGGATGAAAATAAATATGAGAAGCGGTGATGTTAAGAATATGACATCAGATGAAATGAAGGAATATCATGTAAGGCAGATATTGCCCAATCTTTTCAAACCTTTTTATGAAAGTTTTCGCAAATCGCGATTCACTGGAGACTGTGTATATTTAGTTGAATGAAAAAAGTATGAAAGGAAACATAATAATCTTTGTAGCCTAAAGTTGGATCAAAATCAAATTAAAAAATTAAAACATCATTGTATTTTCTTCTTTGAATTTTCGCATGAATTGCTACTTTTGAAAGTTGTATGTCAATGAAAATTATTATGATTTTTAATAATTAAAACCTGTGAAAGAGCTCTTATCACTATAATGTACCGCCGGTTTAATTATGTGGGATCGCGATAACCATCTTATTAGTTTAAGATGTTTCATACTCGACTTACCCTAACTTATAGCTACTGCCACACTTCATTTGCCAGAAGAAAGGAAGCCGGGGGCAAGGATTAGATTTCACGTTTTTGGGAAAGCATGTAACTTGTAATGCTGACAGCTTTCCCTGGACCGGTGCAGTTGGTTGACAATTGCACTGGGACCGATTAGCCGTTTCTCTTCATGGCTCACTAAGCTGATTCGCAGAATCTAAACATCCTTGACGGTCAAAAACGATATCTGCTGGTTTCGAGTTTAAATAGCTACACGTCTGTGTGCCGTTATGTCACTTAAATAAGCGCTCTGTCTTCCGTCGACTGAAGGTCCAAAGTGTCATATGTCCGTCCATCAATTTTTCTGTGTGAGTCAATTCAATTCTTCAAATTAGGTCCAATGATGCCATCATTCGATGCCGCCCTGGTTTGTCTCAATTTGGTAGAAATGCATGTCCGTTGGTTTAGTTTGAAGGGCGGTGTCCGTTGAAAATTAATAAAAAATAAGAAGTTGCGTCGGACTACCGTTTAAGAAGGTCGTTCCTGGCCAACGTTTAACTTTAGTTATTAAGGAAGTCGCGTACCAGCTCAGTTCCACGTCGTGTGCAGACGGGTATGAGAAACCCTGTTTCTTACGGATTCCGCAGTACTTCTTGTCAGTACAAGAAGTATTAAAGTATTGCGATGAGAATTTTGAGTGTGACCGACTCGAAAGAACGTACGCGTAGGTGAGGTAGGGCATTTTGCCGAGAATTTTCCTAATTTAGGTTGGATGTTCATTGTCCAGCGACAATTTGTAAAGGAACCACGGAGGGAAGCTATATTAGGAATCGTTGACTTATAAAAAATGCTGACTGTCATAAAGGGACTCAAGGACAACTTTGAGTCCTTTCATTAAGTATTTTGAAATTTGCATATGAATTTATTGACCAATAATTATTAATAATTTTCAAGAAATTGTTAACTATGCAACGGTGATTCAAATATTATTATTAAGGGTTAATTATTGTAGGTCAGATCAGTTGTCCAAATAAATCGATTGCTTACATAGAAATTATACTGGGAGATAATAAAATGCACCTACCAGGATAGCATGTAAGAAACCTACCCTGGAAATTTTTGTTACGGTCCTTGATAACGGGTTCAAAATAAATAGTCCTTTCCCATGCTAGTTCGATTAATTATTTTCTACATTTAAATTTCCGAGTTATGTAAACATGTAATAACCTTATGCGATAACTTCTCGGAACCTGTCACGACTTTAAATATCGTTGGCTTAGACGCTTCCTGTATAGACGTATAGGGGCTTGGTAGTAATTTTTAAATTCTTCATTCACACAAGCGCCTTAGTCATTGTATTAATAAGTAATGTAATTTATATTCAATCCTTGCTGCTTCTGTGTAGTGTTTTGAACTTAATATAGATAATATGGTACATATGTGTGAAATTTTTGTTAATGTTGCACTTCCACATGGGTAGGAGCATTTGCATCAGTAGCTGTTACTTGGGCAGGGGCATCTCTGATACTTTTCACATATTGATTAGACGGTCTTAGATATATTTTTCCATTCTAACTCACATTCATGATGTGGTCCAAGGTCAGCTTCTTCGAAATTTTGAGTAATTCGTTTCACGTCACTAATAGTGTACCTCCTAGATCGCTTTTTGCTAATACAAGCGACACAGGCTGATATTACTATTGAGATTTGAGAGCGAAAAAAATAGGTAATTGATCCCAGGATTGTAAATAAACCTAATAAAATCTAAGAGCCACGAGTAAGCGTTTAATGATTTTTGCGGAATGCCTTGTGATCACTGAATGCCTATAACTTCTTCTCGATCTCCCATAAAAATTCTACAATTTTTTCGTCGTTTGGTAACGTCTCCTTTGGATGTTCTTATAAGCATTATTTCTGTGATGTTAATCTTCTTGTTATTGTGTCCAACGACATGTGATGCGACGTGTGAACGACGTGAAATGCTAGCATCGCAGATGCTCTCCGTTGTCTGATGTTCTTCGGAAGGCTTCGTGGATGAAGGTTTTTGGTCCTACGTTACAGTTCTTCCATCTCGAGTCAAACGTCCTTCAAACAATTTTCAGCAACATCATGTTTCCTAGTCAATTGGTAAGATTCAAAGATTGTTATGCAGTGTTCGCCGAATGTCATTGTGCAATTCTCCAGTAGCGATTTGTTGCTGTGTCCATATGTCTCAAGCAATCTCTGATATTTTTGAACGTCCATGAAAATAGTGAGTCTCCAGATACTAACACTCCTTCGCATGACTCCCTCGTTCTCTTAGTAGATTTCGGTACAGCTGGCAAGGGAAGTGATCCGGTCCAGATGTTTGCTCTGCCCGATGCAGGTCGCTGCATATAAATCACATAGAAGGTCCCTGAGACACGGATCATGCATTTTAGGTCAATTGAACAATTCTGCTTTTACTTTCTTCCCTATGAACAAAGATTGTTTTTGGATACTCTTTAATTTACTTAATTTAAAAGTTATCAATTACAATTTATTTATACTTTGAACTTAATCACATTTTATTGCAGTATATTATGTCTTTAATAGATAATTCTTGAAAATAACTATCGAACTTATTTTGTAATGGATTTTATTCCCCCCTGAATAAAATAGGAAAAATTGTAAAGAAAAAACGAAACATTTGAGCAGTGCACCACCCCGGAATTATTATGGGACAAGACAATCCTTGGACAATCATGTAATTTATTGTATTTATTCGAATTGATTATATTTTTGGTTTCCTTTCTAGCTTTAATTTTAATTCCAATGTTTACCTTGTTTCACAAAATACTCTAAGGTCGTCCTAATTTTTTGAAGATTCCTAGTCATAATTATACAGTTGCTTTATGTAGATTAAGGAGAATAATACACTTTTATTATTCTTTAAACCGGCTTAAACCTTAAATACCGCACTATTGCCGGCATTCTTTATTAATCGCGAGCCATGTTCACTGTCTAGAATTACATTATGATTATCAGTGAGTCCTAAGACTTTGTATGAGCCATGACTTCGCGAATCGAATTTTTCATCGCGAGTTTTTGAGCCGATTTTTTTGATCTCGTTTAAATGGATGATTAGGTCATGCGAGTAGGTGCCATAGGTTTCCATGTCGTTTTCAGATCAAAATGAGATATTTACCCGCACGGTTCTTCCGAAAACTAATTCGAAGGGGGTAAACTCCGTCACTTCATGAACCGACGTGTTCTACGCAAACATCACCAAAGGAAGCAGTCTGTCGCAGTCGTCCTAATCGTTCTCGTAATGTTTTATATGATTTGTTAAAACTATTTAGCTTTTCTCCAGGGATCCATTTATTTGAGGACGATACACGGAAGTCGTCAATTGTTTCACGTTAAAAAGTTTTTCCATTTTCCTCATCAGGATGCACTTCGGGGTACCAAAGCGAAAGAAGAAGTGAGTAGAAACGGAATGGTTAAAGCTATGCAATACGTTCTGAAGTTGTCCTGCACGGTTAGTATTTGCCGGTTCCAATTCGAGGTTATAGGGAGTTTAACTACAGTGTCAAGTGACACTTTGTCAAATACGCCAAATGATATATCGGTAATCTCCGTTCGATCGCACGTACGGGCTCTCATGAGTGTATCCTTCAGATAACTACGTAAATTTCGTATGTAGTTGCTCATTTGGTCCCGCAGGCCGGGCCATGTGAATCGTTCTCGCTCCTAAGTCCTCCGTAAGCTTTTCAATTCTACCATGACAAAGATTGATCTGGATATCACCACCCCAGATAATAGAGGCAAAGGTGTCGCGCATTTTATCTTGGGGCAGCAAACCAAGCAATTCCCCTCAATTTGAGATATGGTATGTTTTCTGTTCATCGTTTTCTCGAGCGAGGCGAAGGTTCCCTAGTCCAGCAATCACGTTCTTCCAGTCAAGTTTAACGAAACATCTTGTTAATTCATCTATACAGGGTGTTTTTTTTTAAACTTGAGACATCGAAATATCTTAAAATCATAGGCATCCTATGAAAAAAATATCCGTAATGAAAACTCTTTATTTTCGAGGGGAAAAAGCGACTTTGAACCAAATTTACCCCACCCCACCCTCCAGGAGAGATAGGAGGTGGTTTTTTTTTTCCAGGAATCGAAAAAAGATTTTCGAATAAAACTTATGTATTTCATGAAGTAGAATCTGAATATGTGATGAAAATTGGGGTTTCCATTGACCAACTTAATACGAAAAGAAGCAATATTCTATTGGACACCTAGATACCAAGAAAGCTTTGAAAATTCGTAAGAACATTTATGCAATGCACCAGTTCTACGATTTCCAAATTTTAAAGAAGAATCTACTTTAACAAAAGACGCATCTAATCTTGGTTTAGGAGCTGTATTGTCACAGAAAGGACACCCATGCCTTTTTATATCTAGAACACTTATCAAACCAGAAGAAAATTATAGCACTAGCGAAAAAGAGCTTATAGCAATTGTTCGGGCATTAAAAAGATTGAGACAGTACCTACTAGGAAAATAAAACATAGCAACTGATTGTCTTTCCAGACTGTTCCCACTTAAAGATCAACAAACAGTTCATGATTATAACGAGGAACATTGGATACGTTACTTAGATTTATAAATAACAGAATGTAGAGATAGGGGACTGACAATAGTGAGATTGAATTTCCGTGACCCAACCTTTACACCATTGAGAATAGAAACTCTTTTTGAAATATTACAATACCTATCTAATTATTACCCCGAAACAGGATTCCATATATGTTTCAATAAAACCAGAGAACCAACTAAAGAATAAAGGAAAACCATGCTTAAAGAAGCTAACGCTGACCACTTTGGAGAGGAAAATACAATTAAAAAGTTAAGAGAAATTGGTGAATGGAAGAATATGAATAAAGAAATTAAGAAATACGTAAAAGTATGCCCTATTTGCCAATTGAAGAAGACAACAAGAGTCACGAATCAAGCACAATCAATCATTCCAGACACACCTACTAACCCTAACGAAAAGATCGCATTAGACGTTTTTGCTCCCTTGTATATATACATTCGGAGGCCCTAAAATGATACGCACTGATCAAGGAACAAACATTCTATCGGAATTAATGCAACAATTTGAAGATGCATTAAATATCATGCATATAAAAACAACATTCGGAAGAGATCCTAATATCCCATCAGCAATTCCAAGATCACCAACGCTTACTTATGCTGCTTTAATAAAGAAATGGAAAATCAAACATGATAACATCATCAACAAAGCTAAAGAAAGAATTGAAACTGAACGAGAGAAGACTAAGAAATATTTGTATGAAAACATAGTTAAAAGCCACCCAGTTTACAAAATAGAAGATCAAGTCAAATGGAAAGATAACAAAAAACAAAATGAATTGGATCGAAGCTGAAAGGCTCGCGGAATCGTTACAGGAATTACAACAAATAATAATTTTTAAATTAAATATGAAGGAAAAACTTTTCAATTTCATATTGATCAAGTGATACCATTTTATGTTCCAGCAAAATAATGATTCCAATCCAATCCAAATTTGGCAAAATATTCCTTTTTATAATTCCCGATCATGCTTTGATAATTGACTTCGAAGAGAGTTACGTACCTACTGATAAAGAGACAATTAACAAATGTAACACAATAAGTAGACATTTAATATGTGAAAGGAATCAGCCTGACTTAAGAATTTATGAAACAAATACTTGTGAAGCAAGTTTACTAAGAAGTTACGCAAAAACAACATTTTTACAATGTCCTTATTTGCTTCATAAAGAAACTTACATAACGGTAACAGAAGGATATATTGCAATTCCCTTAACCGAAATAAGCCTAGATTTAGTATGCGGAGAAAAAATCGAACCAATTGTAATCAAAGTTGTCGCATTAATCACGGGTGAAAATTGTGAAATATATAATAACCACGATAAACATCATTTATCAATAAACTTAAATATGACAAAAGCGATTGTTGTCAATGAAACTTACGATATGCAACATAACCTAGGAAACTTAGATAACTTAGATAAGAGAATAATGCAAATGCACAAGCAAATTGATGTCGATGTACTTAGGAAAGCATAACTCTGTTTAAGCGATGTCCAAGATACACCTAATAATACGTCCACTCATAAAAAACCAAAAGGTTGGAGTGAAACCACTTCAGAATGGTTACTGCTTTTAGGCTATATAGCGATAGGATCGATGACTATGCACGCGCTTTTTAAGTGTGTAGTGATAAGATATATAACTAATAGAATTAACCTTTTTTTGTATAAAAAATAAAGTATAAAATCAACCTAATATTGTAACTTAAACAGCAAGTGTAGAATTCTCTGACATTCGAACAAAACTGGGGGGTAAGAGCCGAGAAATTCGAAAAGAGAAAAGTAAGGACCACCCTAGTGTATACTATATATGTCAAATTGACGGTCAAGACCTTGAGAACTGAAATTCACCCTTCGCATTCGGTTAAAAGATTTCGAAAAAATAATTCTTTTAAACGTTACGCCTAGGTCCTTTGGAAGAAAATGCAAAACGACTTTGAAGTAAGCAAGAGACTGTTTCATAAATGGATGACGATGATTATGAAGGGAGTTAAAAGTACAGACTTGGTCAGCATAGACGGGATACTACTCGATTTGAGAGACTCTTTCATGGAATCATTGGAAGATAAAGCTATAGGGCACCACAACTGCGATATACAACACGATATGCGCCTTATCAACAAATTGTTTATGAGTAAATTTATAGATCTTTCTGAGATGAACAATTTTAATTTTCATCTTTTTTTCGTACTTCATATAGTTTTGTTGCAAAATGGAATTTTTTATTTTTTGAAAAGCATTTTCGATGGATAGAACCAAAACCGTTGGTCAAACATGGCAATCAATAAAATGTATACTTTATTTTTCAATATCTAAATAAGCACTGTCAAGACGAGTTACATAAATAAATGCAATATAAATTTGATATAATAGTGTTCAACATAAAAACAAATGTGCCTGTGCAACGATCAGATTTTTTCGTAATAGGTATAATCATTCACAAATCTTAATTTCAAATTATTTTATCATAGTGTTCTAAATATTCGCAAATTTCTCTGTTTTTATAGAAAAATCAATTTTTCTCGATTGGTACCCGGCTGATGGATCGAACCCCCGACCTACTGCATGGAAGTCTGACGCGCTATTTTCTGAGCCCAACCAATTATTTTGAATCCTACAGAACAAAAACAAAATTAGGCATCTAATTAATATTTGGAAAATGTTATTACCGTTATAAGATGCTAACGTCCGAGTTTTTAATTTTCTAATTAATATAAATTTTGATATTAAAACTATTGCTTCTGTTCAAATCCGGGCTGAGGCAGATTTTTTTTTGTTTTTCAAAACTGATTGGTCCGAAGTAATCGTTTTATTATCGAAATTTACATTAATTAAAAATTTAAAAACTCGGACGCTATCATCTCTTGATGGTTATAACATATTCGAAATATTAATTACATTTAAAATTGTTGAAACAATTATTCTTGTCTGACCAAAATATGATGTTCAGTAAACCATTAAAAGATAGCATTTTCTGAAAGTAATTATGCAATTTACGAATTTCATAATATAGAAAATCATTATCACTTGCTCCTTGTTGTAGAAATGATGTAGAAAATTTCCGTTTTTTCCAATCTCTTTCACTATTTCGCTCATTAATCAGTACATTCTTTTCTCAACGAAATCTATCTCAAAAACAACTATCCATAACGAATATTAGGGTATCAGTTCTAAGATAAAATAATAACGAATACTTATCGACACACATAGTGTCAGAAAATTAAAAAAACTAGAATTCTCTACACAATTGATGGAATGAAATTTCAACAAAGTAGTTGAACTTTTGAGCGTGTGTTCGAATTTTTAATCAAAAGGATTAGTTTACTACCAAAAAAAGGGAATTAAAACCAAAAATATAAATTTAGAACAAAATTGTTGAAATGTTAACTAAAAACGATTGATTTTCAACCAAGCACGTGGATCTTCAATTACTAAAATTAGGTTTTGATAAAGTAATTCAACTTAAACCTTCAAAAAGTCGATTTTTTCAAATAAGTCGAAAAAGTCACACGATCCTAGCCCGGTACCGTTTTCCAACGATTTTTCTTTTCATTATGTTTACACACTGCGAGCAGTTTCCTTTGAAAAAATAATATTTTATGTTTGAACAGGATTTTGACTAAAATGAAGTCTGCAGCGTTTTTATTTTTACATTAAACTAAGGTACGCTTCTTTTTATATCTCATTTGTTTAAATAGGTCATTATCCTTTACTCATACTTATTTCGTGTATACTTTTTTTCAATTCATCGTAAAAACTATAAGATTTTATTCTTTTTTGCTTAGACTATTTCATTTCATTTGGAGAGTACAGAATAAAGCACACGTATTTCATCACCTTGTTGTTTGTTCTTTATTTCACATTGACTTTTCTCTGTAGTTTTAAATCATTGAAAGAACTTTCCTTCTGAACAATTTTGTTTGTTACATACATAGTTTATGACCAATTAAAACTAACACCTTTGAGATGAAAATTTAATAATTATATCTCCGAAGAACAATCTTGAAACTAACAACGTCGTCATCTAACATGTATATTAGATAACGACTACTTCCGCACATATTTGTACTCTGATAGTGCAAGAGAATATTCATTAGTTACATTTGTTAAACCACTTATTCACTGAAGCACTGATTAGTTGTTTCTCTACGTTGCGAAAATGAGGATGGTCTATACTTTCGTTTTCACTCTGGCGGTCATCTTTGATTTTATTGGTGAATATACTAATATAATATATCTAACACTTTCGTCATATTTTATATTATACAAGCAGGAACACGGCAATTGCTCAGGCCTGTGGAGCGAAAATAAAGTCCTCCTTTCCAGCCTATATTCATATAATTGCGCCAGAAATACCGAGGAACGAGACGCGACGAGACGAGACATGCCTGCTGTCTAGGCATGCCACGTCTCGTTTTGCCACGTCACAGCTTTCCTCATCTCGTGGCGTTCTTTCTCGTACCTCGCTTCGATTTTTCCGAGGAATGCGACATATGCGAGCTAGCAGAGCGGACAGCTCGTGGGAGCATTCTTTTGCCGCTCTGACGCGCTAATGCTAATGAGCGTTCTTTAATAAATAATTAAAGTCGAAATCTGATTACATATTATACTTGTTAGTCCATTACTGATTAATTTGATATCAAACACGACTATGGCACAATTTTTTCGAAGATTTAACTTCACTCTATTAGTAGTTTGCTTTGTTCTTATTAATAATTTATTTTGCCAATTATAACAACAGAATATATGAAACAAAAATGTAAAAAAATAGTTCGATTTTCAAGACAATTGCATGTTAAAGAATTTAACAAACATTAAAATATTTGAAATGCTTGTGAAATCCTTGAAATATTTGGTAATGCTTGCGAATTCCTTCAACTTTTTTAAAGTATGCCAAATCTATGTGAAACCTTGAAATTTCTGTGCAATCTTGCGAAATCTTTTGAAATTTGAGCAAAATCTTAGAAATCTTTGTGAAATTTTTTGAATTTATGAATTCCAGCTAGCCTCTTAGTGTATAGACAATCTATGTGAAATTTGAAACTTTCTGCGGAATCTTTTTAAATGTTTGTATAGTAATTAATATCTTGCGATTGGGCGAAGTTAATATGAAAAAAAATTTAAGATCACAGTTTTGGAAAAAACATAAATGCTATTTTTATTTCTTAATATGAATAATATGACTAGTTCTCACAATTTTTTAATATATTTTTTTAGTTTTTGAAGCAAAAATTAATTTTTGTATAAGCACCTGACAATAAGAAAAAGGCTTGGAGCTTTGCACATAATTTTTTTCGGCATAGAAAATCTTTTTCATGTTTAACATCTACTTGCGAAAAATTTTAGAATATCAGATCATTAAGAATGACGAGTCGCTGAATTTTTCAAATTAACTGATCATTCGCAATTATCTGATTTTTTAAATATTTTGGAAGTACATTTTGAACATGAGAAAGTTTTTTATGCTAAAAAAGTTATTCAGAAATTTTGGAGCTGCTATATTTTTTTCATTTTCAGGACTAAATAAGAACTTTAATTTTCCCTATAGAAACTTAAATGAAAATTCTATAGAAATTTTAAAAATTGAGCATATTATGCAGATTAAGAAACAATAATAACATTCACAATTTTTCCAAAACTCTGCGATTAAAGCACTTTTTTATTTGATTTCGACTCAGCCGACAAGGAACTCATGACTCACGTCATGAGGGACCCGAAAGGAAACTTTTCAGTCCAAAAGCATTTCCGAATTATGCAATTTTTTACATACATGAATATACAAATATCCATACATGAATATGCAAACATACATACATGTATTTCGTAGGGGTGACTTATAAAATCGATTATGTGCTGATCATATGAGCTTATATGAGTCTTATTTCTGACTTATTTATTACTAACTATACATTCAAATTTCATCAACACAATATTTTAAAGAATCTACTTTAAAATTCTCTTTCATACATTCGATTGTTATAATTGGCGAAATAAATTTTTAATAAGAATAAAATAACATACAAACAGAGTGAAGTTAAATCTATGAAAAAATATCAAACCGAAAAGCTTAATTTAGAACAAAAATATCATTTTCAACTAATGTAGATGTAGTTTTGGTCAGATAGCAGAAGAGAAAGAAGTTAATTCTTTGATTTTTTACCAAACAGTTGGTCTCATAAACAAAGAGTTAAATTCAAAAACAGTGAGCCTCAACCATTTTCAACCTAAAATTTTATGGCACCACTTTTCCTTAGAGAATCCCTTACTCATGATTTTAAAGTATTTCATAGCAAAAGCGAGAATAAAGTATCAAGCTCTTTTTTGAAGTTTCTTTAACAAGAAACATGTATTTTCTATTTCTGTTCACAGTGTTAAGTTCACAGTCAAGCAGAGATTGCCTTGACACTCCCCGCCCGGTTCAATGTCGCTCATCTCGTTCTCGTCGTATAGTTCAGGCTCCTGAGGAGCATCCAGTTCGTGCCCGGGACAGGTCACCTCCTGGTAGGCTTCCTTCTCCTACAGTACTTGGGTACACACTTGGAGAAGTTGGATATATTCGGCTTATTCCCCGCAGAAATCAGCATCTACGATTCGAATTTCGAAGATACATTTTTCCTGATGGTTATCCAATTAGATTGCGGCCAGAAAAAAATAAATATATTCCCGTGCCAAACCATGAACATATTGTATTATCAGCATCCAATGGAGACATTTTTGCAATATTAGATTATAGAGGGTTTCTTCTTGGAATATATACGACAAGTAGAGCTAACTCGAGAATTAAAGTGAATATGATAAGCGGAAACGTTGATAATTTGACACGAGATGAAATGCGAGATTGTCCAGTGGGCGAAAGATATCCA
>CAKNWT010334538.1:0-16039 GCA_932066315.1 Andricus coriarius
AAATAATAATGGAATTGTCAACAAAGAATATGAATTTACAACAAAATAATTTAAATTTCAACAAATTGGTTGAATTTCTCATAACATAATTTATTTTTAATAACATAGTAGAATTCTAAACTGAAGCAGATTAATTTCTTGTTAACCAAAGATTTGCAGTTTGTACCAAGAAAGATCAAAGGGAACAAAAGAGATGAGTTTTCAATGAAGCAGATGAGTTTTCAAGCGAAAAAGTTGAGTTCTCTAGAAAACAATTAAATTTTCCATAAAAAGATAATTTTCAAACTAAATTTTTCGATTTCCATCTCTTCGACTGAAAATTTATCAATCTTTTTGAAACTTTGTGCATTTTTTGGTTGGAAGAGTAAACTTCTTGGTAGGAACTATTTTGTTTGGAATTTATTTTTTGGATGAAGATTCATCTCTTTAGTTGTAATTTCATCTCTTTGGTTGACAATCTACGCACTTCATTGAAAATTGAAATTTAATCAGAAATTAAACTACTTTGTTAAAAATCATGGTTTTTTGTTTAAGATTAATTATTTTAGATAAAAAATCTTTTCTTTTGAAAATGTAACTATTTTGTTTGAAAGTCGTTAGCCGGACATTCTGGATGAAAATTCAAAAAGTAAAGATTTAAAAATACGAACTATTTATTATAATGACTTTTTTTTGACAAAACAAAAATTACTGGAGTTGCACCATTTACAAAATTTCGAGAAACGAACGAAAATGAACACTCCAGACCAATAAGCACAGCGGTCAGATATTTGTTGTTGAAGATTAATCACTTTGGTTCAAAACTCACTGGTCTGATTGAAAGGGTGAGTATATCGTTGGAAATCCGTCTTATTTGTAGAAAATTAATTTTCTTCGTTCTTCTCTTTGGTTTCAAATGCAACTATTTGCTTGAAAATTAACTTTTTTGTTAAATATATATATTTTTGGATTAAAAAGTTAGGCGTCTTCTGGATGATACTGTCAACTGGAACAAGTAACTGCTGACGGATAGTATCGGACAACTAACTGAGTGAGCAGACGCGTGGTTGCAAGCGATAGGGCCTCCTGGCGCTATCGGAATCGTCTTCTGACAGGGGATCCTGGGCTGTCTTGATGCGGTCGGGGTGCGTTTGCGCATCGGCACCGCCCATCTGTTCGGCCTGCTCCCTGTCGACGACTACGACAGGGTACTTGCGCTGCTCTCCGTCGACGCTTTTGACGGATTCCTCGGTAGCGCCGCCGACGCTTTCAGCCAAATTGTGTGAAAGCGACTGTTCTTCGCCATCCCGCTCGCTAATTTCAAGCTTCTCGTTCGTTAGCTCGGCCGTCCGATCGAGCGCTCCGACGGCGGTCGGTACTTCCGCCGTCTCTTCCGTGCTGGCGCCGGTATTAGTACACTGCCGTGAACTTTTTGTGTCGTGCCTTCCTTCAATACCCAGTATACCTCGCCAGCGACGTGGTCGAGGATCTGGAATAAGCTAAGCTGGCGGGAGCCATTTTTGCATTCTAACCGGCGACTTTGTTCTATAATTTATGATTCGGTACATGCACTTAATCACCGCGGTCGTACCGTGACCTCTCGAGCGCGGCTGCGTACCTATACTCTGTTCCCCGAGAGAAGGACCTAATCCGAAGTGAGGTCCTTCAACTTCATGAAAAACTCTTTTCTTGATTTATTTACGATACTGGTCGACAGTTTGGGTTTTCACTGATATCTGTTTCGGCAACCTCACCGCAGCAGGGGTCTTTTGCCCACAGATAGGTCAATGGTAGAAAATTAAAAACTGCCAATTTTGCAATTAGCGATTTGAAAATAATATAATCAGCATCTACGAATTTTTCCGATTCCAACGATATATTACTTGCTTCGAAAAGTTGAAGATTTGAAGAAGTTTAATTGAAGAAACTTTAGCTAAATATTTTACTTCAGTATTGATTAGTTCTGCAATTTTCAACCTTTATGGACAAATTACATGTCGTTAGATTCGGAATAATGTGTACATTCCGAATATATTACTTTCAAGTCGGTGATTGGAGAAATATTAATTTTTAACTTTTTAATTTTTGTAACTCGAGAGCTGCGTGCGGCGAGGTCCACTTCTTTTAAGGCTAACATCTGGTAAAAATCTTTCGAAAAATTTGAGAAAGAAACCAAAGGCATGTAATAAATAATCAACGTGGACCGAAGGACCAATAAGAAGAGAAATGAAGAAACTACGTGTAAAAAAAAGGGTAAGGACAATCCTTCATCGATAAACGACAACACCCATGCGCGTCTTCAGGTCCTTCTCTCGGGGCACAGAGTATAGCTTGGTACGCGGCCTGCCGGGTACGGGCATCGTGCTCGCGTGGCTGCTGTGCCTCGGCTGGTCGACCGATATTCTCGTATTCCAGCTTCCATTCGCCGGGTCAGCGAATGGTCCTTTCCATAAGAAGGTAATTTGGGGCAGCTCCAGGGGCAGCGTTGGCTCTTCTCCTAAAACCAGAAAGGGTTGACCTTGATGAAGTCAAGGTCGCAAATCCCTTCTTAACTTTTTGATATGCGTCGTTCAGTGAGGTTGGCGCGTGGTTGTTAGATCGGCGTGGCCGACAACTCACAACACCACCGCTGACTTGCCTCAACCCAGGCATGGCCGGTAAAGTGCGGTCCGTTATCACTGAGTACTCTTCGCGGGTACCCATAGCGCCTGAAGATTTCGTCGTTCATTTTTCGGATTATCTTGGTTGCGCCTGCTGCCCAAAGAGAGAAGGCTTCCACCGCCAGCCGCACACCGGTATACAGCAGATACAAAGGTGACAACCAGACACGTATCTTCGGATTTCTCGGCTCATTCCGGGCCAAAAGAAATGCTCGCGTATCGATCCCGTTGTTTCGTCGGTGCCCGGGTGGCCTGCGAGGGCACCGTCGTGATATTCCCATTTCAAGCGTGCTTGTAGGCTGGCTGGTACCTGAAGTCGCCACTTTTCATCATTCAGGTCTCGGCGCCAGCACCCCCGATCCGTCAGGCGATTCTGGCCGAGAAACTTCTCGTCCTCCTGCGTAAGATGTGATTCGTTTAGCAGATCACACCAACGGATGGCGCTCCGTGTAATCTCCAGGTCTTCCTGCTGTGCGGCGACGATTTCTTCGATTGCGGCGGTCGGGGGAGTGCGCTTAGAATCGGCAAAACCGATGAAGGTCCAGCATGGATGGGGGCGATAGTCGGCGGCAACATTGGCGCTAGATGAGGTTCCCCGGGTGAAAACTCCTCGGGGTTGGAATGCCGTGACAGGGCACCTGGCAACTCGTTGTGTTTGCCCGGCACGTATTTCACGGTGCGCGGAAATCAACTGAGGAAGGCCATGTGAGCGTCTTACTATCCGTTTTTAACGTGAACGGTCGATCTTCCAATAAGGGACGATACCTTTTAATCGCCCACACGATTGCCAGACATTCTTGCTCATTACAATAGTAACAAGCCTCTGTCTGTGAAAATTTTGCACTCGCGAAGGATATAATGCGGCGTTTTCTATCGGTGTCCTCTTGCATGAGGACTGCCCCCATACCACGGGCAATGGCATCAGTCTGTAAAATAAACCTCAGTTCCGGATCTGGACGACTGAGGATGGACAACCGTTCGAAAACGACAGCTAGATGAAGCAGGTGCTCGTCCCAATCTCGAGACTAGATGACGATCTCTTCGAGATAGGCAATGGCGAATATGCCCAATGATCTGCGAGAACCTGCCTCATTAAATTTTGAAAAGTTCCGCGAGCGGTCTTGAGCCCAAACAGCATCACCGGAAACTGAAATTGGCCTCCTGCGGGTGTGGAGAAGGCGGTAAACTGGCGGGATCCTGGCGCCATGGCTAGTTGTCAGTACCCGATTTTGAGGTCAAGCGTTGAAAAGACTTTTGCTGTTCCCAGATTTGAGGGTCTCGTGGATTCTGGGAAGGCATTGAGGAGCATCGACGCTGCTACCGTTCAAGCGACAGTAGTCGATGCAAAAACGGTAATCGACGCCCTTTTTGGCGGCGATTACAATGGCTGCACTGAAGAAGGATTACGTAGGCTCAATTATGCCGTCGCGAAGCATCTCTCGGACTTGAACGTCGATATAGTAACGTTTTTCCTCCGAGTATCTGCGAGGTTCTTCGCGAAAAGAATTATCATTGTCAAGCTGGATCTCATGCTGCACATTAGCGAGTGTCTGCTTCAATCTTCCATTCCCATGGAAAAGGGATGCGAGCTGTTGCACCAGTTTTGTGAAATTCCTCTTGCAGATGGGTTGGAAAGTCATTTTGTACATCGATTTCCTCCGTGGGGGAGGCTAGCTCGTGTCGACTAGTGGTACCGACGAAAATACAGTCGACCACGTGGTCACGGATGACTTTATGCTGGCGCAGCCAGGGTCTGCCGAGAATCTTCGCAGCTCGCAGTTCTGAGCTGATGTGGGAAGTACCAGTGTAATGTACTTCCTGGAGGACGGGACTCAAATTTACTGTGCCGTGCAGCGTGATGGTGGCTCCTACAACCGCTAGGAGTGCGGGGGGGGGGGGCGGGGCCTTCGAGTTTGATACTCGTGCGTCATCAGAATTGATTTGCTCACAAAATTCTCAAACGCTAATGTGTCGATTTTAGCGATTATTTCCCGGCCGGCCAGTAAGAGTCGGACGCGGGGAAGGCTACTGAGATCGGCGAAAACCGCACTTATGATTGGGGTGCGTTCGGGGCGATTGGAGCGTCATTTTCGGCTGCCCGGTCTCTCCAGTTTCCCGGAACCGCAGCGGATTGTCGGGCGCGTATAATTGGACAGTTCCGGTGAAAATGCTGCCCACGGCAATAATGACATTGCGGCGGAGGCCGAGCATTTGAAGTTGCGGCTGCTGAGGTGTTGCTTTGCGGTTGTGCCGCGATAGTGTTCTTATTTTGTGCTGCATCTCGGGCAGCTTTTCGAGGATTCTGCTCGGCTTCATCCGTTTCCAATTTGGACAGCTCGTTCTACTAGCTCCTCGAAGGTGCTGATAGTGACAGCTAGCAGTAGGAGTCGGAGGGCGAGAAGATATTTTTTCTATAGGAGTATAGCTACGGACTCATTTTCTTCTTGCTTAGTTGCATATAATTAAATGTGCAGCTTGCTAATGGCCTAAACCCCCGCAAAGTGTTGGATAAGTAAGTTTTTGAACCCACGGCATGGGAGATATAAGTTCCGGTACGCCTCGTACCATTTACTCACGCGCTCTGTCAGAGACATCGATCGATGCCTCAGTGAAATATCGCTCGAACTGATCGAGGAGTTCTGATGGATCCTCATGAGCCATGCCTGCGAATGTGGTTCGCGGGACATCTGGTGTGCGGAACGCACGAATTAATGCTCGCCAGTTAGTCATTGGTGGTACATTCGTACCTGTGTACAAAGGGGCGAGCGTGTTGGCGCCCGGACGGGCGAGCTCGTTGATGCCCGGACAGGCAAGCGTGTTGGCGCTCTCGTTTGCCTGTGCAGCGAGAGACTAGATCTCGGAATCCATGCGGCAATTGGATCCGGGCGGCTACTCGGGCCGGGGATGGGCTTATCCTCGGCTGCCTGTTCTCGGAAAATAACCCTTTGTGAGAAGTGCTTGGTCGGCGGTACTGACCGGCTTCTCCCTTTCTGTGACGTCGGGGTGGTTGATCGTCCTCGTCTCACTCTCGTGTGTGTGGGAGAAGATGACACGCCATCTGTGTTTGCCGTGGTATACCAGGGCCTCGGCGAGTTGAGTTCGGTGAGCGCTCGTGCTGGTTTCTTTCCTCAAGGAAGGCATCGAGGCGTACCACAGACCGGGGTTGTTCTTTCTGACTACTGGGCGCAGTCAAGTGAGTACGTTTTGCTGCATGGTTTTAGAGGAATTTCCGCCAGGCCGTGAGGTCGTCTATGAATTCATGTATGTTGATCGGTGAGGTTCTTGCCGGCCGTAATGGTGTCCAACGAGCGCAAGGCACGTTGGCCAGAGCCTGATCACTTGCTCACGAAACGAGAATTTTAATTTACCGACGCGGGATAGTAAATATGAAGTTCTTCTACGCGGAGCGTTATTTCGAGCGCAAAGGACTTTTGGCCGGAGCCCGATCACTTTCGCACGAAACGTGAATTTAAATCTTTACAACGAGGGAGTTTATTTAATTAGAACACCAGAAATTTACCACCGACGCGAGGATTGAATAATTGCGACACATAAACGTGGCGGAGAGCAGAGTAGATGCTGCAATACTCTGTTCCACGAGAGAACGAATTTTTGAAACGACAAAATTTCGTACTCTGCGCGCATCCTGTCAAAGAAGGGGAATCGTAGGCGTGAGTATTTGTCTGGACCTATTGTAACTGTCACGTTTGGTCCGCTCATCTGGCCCTCGGTCAGGCTACAAAAAATGTAGGAAAAAACTTGGGTCAGTGTATTTGAAATAATTGTGTCCTGTTTTAACATCGATTGGCTGTCGACCAAACGAAAAAAAATTTGTCGACGCCTTGTTTCATAAAAACTTGCGCGGCCAAATTCGTTCTCTCGTGGAACAGAGTATACTCCTTACTGAATTCTGTAAGCGACTGACTGATCAAGTCGCTGGCTGCACGCGGGCAGCTTGACGCGACGCTCTCGGTGGGAGAGGGAGCGGCTGCTGGCCCTCTGATTGGCCCAATACCGGCAATGGGATCGCAGCGGAGCGGTGGGGACACCGGCCTCCGTGTCCCTGTGTGGACTTCTAACGCTCGCGCCATTTTAAATTAAAATGTCGTAAATGTCGTAACTCTCATTAGTTATTAAAAATACGAAATATTATTAGAATTAAATAATTTTAAAATATACTATTTAACACTCGACTAACCTTATTTTCCGGCAAGCGGTACGGGGTTAGGTCCAATAGGATGGCTTTTGAGATTAATTATTCATATTTAATTGTTAATGTAAAATAAAACATTAACATTTATAAATATTATTTTTTTAGCTGAAAATAAACGAACTTAATTACTAAGTGAAACATAACTTACCTGGCTTATAAATTTAGCAAGACAGAAAATAGTTTCCCTCTTCTCGTTTGACCTTAGGTACTTTACATAAGTTATTCTTAACTTAATTAATGTATTAAGGTATGGAGAAAAGGATCATTTTATTGTAAATCGGAGCCGCTGGTTGAGTTCGCCGGCTGAGAGTGTCATGAGGTAGAGAGAGAAGAGGAAAGAGAGAGAAAGAAGGGGACAGAGATATGTGCACATGGTGGCCGATGGTCACGCGTCGACTACGTGATTTTAAGGAATTTTGAAGGCCCGCGTGAGAGAAAAAAGCGGCGACGAGAAGCATGAGTCATTGAAAAATTGCGTGCAAGCTCGTTGAGGTAAACACACGAAGGCGGGAATTCGTCAGGTAGGACCATTCTCAATTTTCCGGACGGGAAATTGAGAGATGGTACGTTCAACGATTGATGTCTACCAGTGGTTCCCTATCGGCCAGGAGACCGTAACAATGTTATAAGAATACAAAAAAAAAAATACAAAAATTTCTTTTTGGAAGAACGACACAAGCTACAATAACTTTTTATTTAACAAAACTTTTTGCCTAAATTATATCTACAAATTTGCTCCGAAACACTTTACACTAGTAGGCGTATTTTCAGTTTAAATCATAAAAAATAGCGTTGAAAATAAACAAATTAAATTTATGGGGAAACCACACATGTTGCAATAAAATGTATAATAACAACATTTTTTGTATAGGATGCACACTTTTTTAAGTTAAAAAAACAAGACAATGGAAATTCGTATGTTTCAATTCCAATGCATATCATGAATTGTGAAAATAAGAAATTTATTCAAATGATAGATTTTTCCGGGTAGCTAAGAATAAATATGAGTTTGGGCGCAAATGTGGAGAAAATACAAAGACCGAGCGCGTAGCGCGAGGTAAATACATCATCGAGCACGAAGCGCGAGATAAATATATTATCGAGCAGAAAGCGCGAGAACCAACAGTCGCGCGCCCTATCTGCGCTCAAACATTTGAAATTTTCTTTAAAATTCTTAAGATCTGTTAAAACGATTCGAGTTTTTCCTATAATTTTTTAAACATTGATAACAAGGAATGAAATGATCCTTTAATAGCAACAAAAAAAATTATCCAAAAAATAGTTGAATTTTCAACCCAATAATAATTTTTTTAACGGAAAAGTTCGTTTTTTACCAAACAATCAAACTTTCAAAATGATTTTTATCAACTAAATAAATGATTTTTCTACCAAAATAATTGAATTGTCAAGAAGGATATGAATTTTCAACAAAATAATTAAAATTTCGATAAATTGGTTGGATTTCTCAAAAGATAATTTATTCTTAACAACATAGTAGAATTCTGAACTGAAGCAGATTAATTTCTTGTTAACAAAACAGTTTCATTTTGTGAAAAGAAAGATCAAAGGGACCAATCTACCTACTTCATTGGAAATTGACATTTATTCAGAAGTTAAACTACTTTGTAAAAATTACGTTTTATTGACTAAAGAAAAATTACTGGAGTGGTAACATTTACAAAATTCCAAAAAACAAACGAAAATAAGCATTTCAACCTAAAAAACACAGTGTAGAAAATCAATCTTCTTCGTTCTTCTGTTTGGTA
Organism: Andricus coriarius; assembly: GCA_932066315.1. NCBI lineage: Eukaryota > Metazoa > Arthropoda > Insecta > Hymenoptera > Cynipidae > Andricus > Andricus coriarius. The sequence continues at coordinate 8,619 of CAKNWT010334538.1, forward strand.
TAAAATAAAATTTTTGGATTAAAAAATTAGGCGATTTCTGGACGATACTATCAACTGATACGAGTAACTAGTAGTGTATTTTAAAAATGACAGCTTATTTAAAAGATTGAATTGTTAGAATCATTTCTAAGTACAATATTCATGTCGAGAAAGAAATTATCATACATTAAAGCGGCTACACCCACTTTTTAAAATAATATCTGTACTAGTATTTACCTACAATATTTTATATTTGTAGTGAACAAGGAAAATCGCAGTAAAACTGGAGTGTAGAACAATACATTAGATAAAAAATCCATTTTAGTTAAGAAAAGCTAAAACTAGATAATAAAAAATGATTTCACTTACATTTTCTAAAAATAGGTTTCTTTTTTTTAAATGTGATGTTTATTCACAAAAATTTGTTATCAATGAATCTAAATTACCTTGCACTAAGAGAATAGGTAACAAATGGTTTCCGTATTGAATATTTTTGTTGATGGGATCTTCTGTTTTTTTTTGTAAATTTACGGCAAATTTAATTCATTTTTAAATATTTTTAGATTGTCTTCAGTTCACCTTCAGTGTTTATGAATTCCATCCAATTCGTCTAATTTTCATTATAAATGGAGACACTTGTTGATAAAAAATACGAAAATTATAATAATGAAGTTTTCATCTACTCTGTTGGTTAATCATCACAGATAAGGTAATTCTAATGCTAATTGAAGAAAAAATAATTGTTTGCCACAAGGAAACGGCCGATTGAAATATAGTAATAACTCTTTATCAAGCGCTACATATATTTTTATTATTACAGTCCATTACGCTAAACCTACACACTATCCCTTAAGAAACAACTCTACTAGTATTGCCTTAATTTTGTTTTGTATTTTTTTTTGTAGGTTACAAGGGATATTACGGAAGAACGCATGTATGCTATAGCAAACTTAAGTATATCTATGGTCTAGACTGTCTAGAGGCAATCATGCCAAATAATAAAACAAAAATTATTTTCGGTATTTGGTTGTTGTTTGAAACCGTATATTGCCAGAATATAATGATAATAATGATAATAACAGATTATAATTAGATTGTGAGAAGATCAGAAGTAGTCATATGTGTATTATCCTTTGGTGCACTGGCCATTCTCCTCATCCACTTTTTCTTTTCCTACCACTGAAAGTAAATCGATATGTAATTTAAACATTAGCATCATAAACTGCGCGCTATGCGTGCTTGTCCTTTTTAAATTTAAGTGGAAACACGATTTTTCGTGTAACAAGATTTGATAAACAATTAATATTTCAATAAAAAAATATTTTAATTTATAAGCAAAAAAAGTTGAAATCATCCACAAGGGACAAATTCGCAAAAACAAATTTGAATCCTCAATCATAAAAGAAAGTTACTTCAAATTATAGAAAAATATTCACTGGCTCGCAGTCCAATAAACGTTTCTTTAATTCAAAGCAATTTCTTTTCATTGAAGGAAATTTCTTTGGTTGACAAAATTCTTTTTCGCTCCAATATAAATTTTTATTTAATTTATAATGATTTCCTTTATTTTTTAGGGTTTCTTAGTCCTGGGCTGATGGTATGTCAAATACTGCAGTGGTAGGGAAGTATGAGGTGGGAGGGTAAGTGCGGGCTGGATGGTGGAAAAGTTAGGGGAGGGTCAGTATTAGATAGGACGGGTATAGGAGAAATTTAGGGGTAATGAAGTAGGGCATGGGTAGTAGGTTTAGTATGGGAACGACAGTAGGAGAAGGAAGGGCCAAAAAGAAGTGGGAATGGGAGAGTTAGGGAGGGGAAGTATGAAATGTAAGTGGGGTGTGGGGGAATATGCGATGAAGTAGAGGGGAAGTAGATGAAGTAATTTAGAGTTCAGGTAGTATGAAAAGAGTGGTAGGGGTATTGGGGAAGTGCCAGTAGATAAGGGGTACTAGTAAAGGGTTAGGGAGGAGCAGAACAGGAGTGAAAAGTGAGGAGTGGGATAGAAGTGTGGAAAGGTGGAAAACTTTATCTCAAAAAATAGTGTGAAGTTTCATATGAAACATTAAACGAACTTACACATTTATATAGTAAATCACTTTTGGGGATACTTTCCCTACCAACGCGCACGGTAGCGCTTTTTGGACGACATCTAGTGCTAATTTTGTCAAAGGAACAGACAACGGAATATTTTTGTTAGTATCAGAAGCTATAAGTTTTTGAAGATAACCATTCGCGCGTAAAATCCTAGCATTGTAATCACTAGCCAGGGAACATGCTTCTTTCAACTCCTGGTCACTTATATTAAAAAGGTTTTGTAAATCTTTTACTAGTTTACTATTGTCTGGCGGTGTAGGATTGGAACCAGCGCCTTCTGGAAATCCTGAAAGTGGAAAAAGATTATATAAGTAATAGAACCATTTTAAAATCTATAAAAAAAGAAAGCTTTCAAATTAGAGATCATTCTCAAATTATGTAGGACGATTTGTGGCGTGTGGAATTTGGTAAAATTTTACTATTTCGCATGAGGGGCGGGGAAACACTGGAAGAACTTACTTGAGTAATATATCTAGTTGAAAAACAAATTGTAAGATATTACTAAAGATTCTCAACAAAATAAATTAACTTTTAATCTAATAGTTGAGATTTTGGGGCTAAAACACACATTTTTAACAAGATATATGAATTTTTAATCAAATGCTTGAATTTCCAAATTAACAAAATTAATTTTCCAGCGAGAAAAATATAGGTGACAAAAATAGGCAAATTTTCAACAAATCAGATTAATTTTCGACCATATAGTGGAATTTGAAACTGATAAAGTTAAATTCTCAATCAAAAGTTTTCATTTTAGAACATCCAGTTAAATTTAAAAAAAAATCAAGTTTGTGAGAAAATATTTGAATCAATTTTTAACTAAAATATTAATCTCTTACCAAGAAAATAAAGTGGTTCAACTTTTAACCACGTAGTTGAATTTCAAATAAAAAAAAAATGTTTATTACAGAATTATGATTTAATGTTTTAATTAATTTAATTTCTTAACTTATACTCACCGACAGAAATTGCCACCAAGGCAAAAATGAAGAGCTTCATCATGGACGTAATTCAAAATTCACAAACAAAAAAAAATCGTAAGTATATGACTTTTAGTAGAAACAAAAATTTTCCATTTTTTTCGTTCTGATGTGGAGATTCTGAGTTTGGGACACTTATATACTGAAATGTTTGAGAGACTAACCTTGTCTCCATATAAAATTGGTTCACCGTTAATACGAAACACACGTAAGGTACGCGATTTCTCTTATCAAGCTTTTATTTACTAGGCCTTAAACTCAGTCTGAATAAAATGTTTTTCAACTCGTATCCAACATTCCACGTATTTTTTAACTTAATAGTTTCTAAAACTTTTTAAATATTTTCAAACTGGAAATTCTATCATTTTGCAGAAAATTCGTTCTTTTTCCTTCCAAGTTTATTATTTCGGATTAATATATCTTTCTTCGTAGCCCAAAAAATAATTTTTTGTTAAAAATTTAATTTGCTTGTCAAAGATTAAACTATTGCCCTAAAATTAATTTTGTACTAGCTTGAAATTGAACTATCAAGTTTTGCTGGAAATTTATGTTTTGTCTTTGTGTAAAATAAATTTATTTCTCTGAATGGAAGTATTTTTTTGTTAAAAATAAATTTTTATCTAAAAATTTCTGTATGCAATTTTTGTCGTGAATTGATAACACTGGCTTACAAAAAAAAAAAAGGTGATGACTATTTGACAAGACCACTTTATCCTTATGTATTTTGACGCGCTGAATATGAATCCGAGGTCTATTTACCTCCATCACGTCAGGTTCAATGTCATTTCAAGGTCAAATACAGGAAAAGCCGTGCAATGAACTTCAAAAACCTTTTACATATGTTTTTAAGGTCGCTGAATATGAATCCGAGGTCTAATTACCTCCATAACGTCAGGTTCAAGGTCATTTCAAGGTAAAATACAGGAAAAGCTGTGCAATAAACTTCAACAACCTTTTTAGGGTTGCTGAATCCGAATCCGTTGTTCGTTTGATCCCTGAAGGTCAGTTTAAGGTCATTTCAAAATCTGATGAACCAGATACTCGCTCGTTCCACTTCTAAGTTGCGTCTTCAACGGTTACAAGTCGTTATTCTCACTTACTTGCTGGCGTTCACTAGCGACACATCTTTTGGATTTAATTTGCTAAACTCAGAGTACCCCGCACACTTTACATTAAAATCCGGCCTCGGTCAAATTGGCTGAAATTGCAACATAACATAGCTCAAAGCCTCCTGATCAAAAAATCCCAATGGGTACCAGTCTAAAAAATCAAAAGTTTTCGAGATAGGTGGGGTTGAACGCGAAAAATATGACCAGAAGCGAATCTAATGTCCCACTTGAAACTTGAAGATGAGATGCAGATTTTTCAATAAAATGTGACAATATGCGTGAGCATCTTATGTTTAATAACTGCATACAATTCAGAAAAAAATGACATTGTGACTAAGCGTCCTATGTTTTAGAACAGCATGAAATTCAGAAACAAATGACAATGTGCGTGATCGTCTTATGTTTCATAACTGCATACAATTCAGAAACAAATGACAGTGTGGCTGAGCGTCTAATGTTTTAGAACAGCATGAAATTCAGAAACAAATGACAATGTGCGTGATCGTTTTCTGTTTTAGAATCGCATAGAGCGATAGAATCGCGTTCAACCCTACCTATCTCAAAAACTTTTGATTCATTGGACTTGTACCCATTAGGATTTTTTGATCTGGAGGCTTTGAACTACATTATATTGTGATATCAGCCAACTTGACCGGGGTCTAATTTTAATGTCAAGTGTGCTGGATCCTTTTTGAGAAGAATAAAATTGAGTAATTTCTTTTAAGAAAATTATATCTCTCTACTCTCGGAGCTATCGGCCCCTTTCAGGGCCACTTTTTTTCTTCCAAATTCCTATTTCGTCAGAAATTTCGTTTTCATACTATCGCAATTGGAATTGATTCGAGTTCAATCCCCCCGCATTTTTTCGGGACCTCCATGGAATATTATATATGAAAATTCTTATTTAGTTGATATTACCATGGATAAATGCTCAAAAAGTATGAACCGCTTTTGTGTTATGTGTGGGAAATACAATGTCAGTAGGAACCTAATAAATTTCTCAGAAAAGATTCAAAAAGCGTACACGGAGTGCTTTAGTATCGCTCATGATCTAGCAAACAATTCCTGGGTCCCGAAAGTCATTTGCCGAACTTGTGACGCGCGTTTGAGACGTTGGAAAAGTGGGACACTAAGAATGAGTTTCTCTTCACCTATGATCTGGCGTGAACCTCAAAATCACGATCGTGATTGCCACTTTTGTTCCAACGATAAATTAGGTTTGAATTCCAAAAACAGCGAGCTTCTGGTTTACATAACAACTTCGTCCGTCACGATGCCAGTATTAGTTAATGATAACCCTGATTTACCCATGGATGTTGAGGCAATGCTAGTTGATAATAGTGATAGAAACGTTTCAGAATCCTGCAGTGACGAGGGCGAAGATTTCGAAGATGACCAAGAGGATGACGAAGAAGATGACTGTGACAATGACTGTGACGATCACTATAACGATGCTGGTATAAAGGGTTACTCCGGAACACCTTCAAGGTTCAATCAGCGTGAACTCAACGACTTGGTGAGAGATTTAGGGTTATCCAAGGAACAATCGGAATTGTTAGCCTCCCGGTTGCAGGAGAAAGGATGCCTAGCCAGAGGAACAAAGGTGACATACTATAGAAATAGGGATAAGCCTTTTCGAAAATACTTCTGCCAGGATGATTCTTTGGTATACAGCAATGATACAGACGGGCTCTTTAGCGAATTTGGAATGGAACATGATCCTAAAGAATGGCGGTTATTTATCGATTCTTCGAAGAGGAGCCTCAAAGCTGTTTTATTGAACAACGGGAATAAACTAGCTTCTATTCCAATAGCGCACTCTACAACATTGGATGAAAATTATGTGAACATAGAGCATTTGCTTCGTAAAATAAATTACGAGACATACCAATGGAAAGTTTGCACGGATTTGAAAGTCGTAACCATCTTATTGGGACAACAAAGAGGTTTTACGAAGTACCCTTGTTATCTATGTGAATGGGATAGTAGAGCTCGAAATGCCCATTACAAAAAAAAGGTGTGGCCATCGAGGAATAATTTTGTTGTAGGAGAGAAAAATGTTATGAAAAAAAATTTGGTTGATCCGGCTAATATAATACTGCCTCCTCTACATATAAAATTAGGCTTAATTAAACAGCTTGTGAAGGCTCTTAAGAACAGAGAAAGTCTATCTTTTCAATATCTATTCGTGAAGTTCCCAAAGCTTTCAGAAGCAAAAATTAAAGAAGGAGTGTTTGATGGCCCACAAATAAGAGAATTGATGAAGGATCCAGAATTCCCAAAGAAGATGTCGACGGATGAAAAAAAAGCATGGCAAAGCTTCGTCGATGTTTGTAAGAAATTTCTTGGCAACAATAAAGATCCAAATTATAAGAAGATACTGAGCGACTTAATCGTGAACTTTGGAGCCATTGGATGTTTAATGAGCCTTAAGCTCCACTTTTTGGATTCCCATTCAGAGAATTTTCCAGAAAATCTGGGGAATTATAGTGAAGAACAAGGTGAAAGATTCCACCAAGATATAAAGGAAATGGAAAGGCGTTATCAAGGATTTTGGGATGTTCACATGATATCAGATTACTGCTGGAATCTGAAGAGGGATACTTTAGTCACACACAAAAGAAAGGCGCTAAGAAAAACATTCGACGAAAGATGCAGACCCATAAAAATGCGCGCCAACATTGAAGAGTGTAGGCTCCACAGAGTGAGAGGCAAGGGGACTCACTTTAAACAAGCACCCCGATAAGTTCGAAATCAACAATGATGATTACTCAAAGTGAGAGGCAAGGGGACTCACTTTAAACAAGCACCCCGATGGGAACAGAAGCTGCAACGTCCTCGTCGTTGTTCCTGGGTAACGCTAGTAGCAGCAATATATTTGGACACGTTGGACTTGTTTGAATTCATCATTTTTCCCTAAGTTTGAAACGTTTAGATTAACAGTTTAGGTTAACCTATCATATATCCACTGGTTGCACTTCATAACATGCATTTTCTGTTATTTTGACCTTTTGATGACCTTTTGATGACCTTAAGCTGACCTTCAGGGATCAAACGAACAACAGATTCGGATTCAGCAACCCTAAAAAGGTTGTTGAAGTTTATTGCACGGCTTTTCCTGTATTTGACCTTGAAATGACCTTGAACCTGACGTGATGGAGGTAAATAGACCTCGGATTCATATTCAGCGCGTCAAAATACATAAGGATAAAGTGGTCTTGTCAAATAGTCATCACCTTTTTTTTTTTTTGTAAACCAGTGT
>CAKNWT010334539.1:0-21856 GCA_932066315.1 Andricus coriarius
GTTGTTTTTCGAACACCCTACAATATTATCATAAGAACTTATCGAATTTTTTGAAAAATCCAAAACTCAAATTTTGATCGCAAAAAAAAATAATGAAAAAAGAACAATTCAATTTCACGGCCAAACTATGCAAGATATGAAAAAAGATGAGGCAGAAAAAATTTTGCATTTAAAAAAGATAAACAAATTTGTTATTGGTCACTTTTTGCTAGGATGTGTAGTTTTTGTTTTATTCGTAAAAAATAACATTAACAGTGAAAAAATCTGCCCGAGTGGTGGGCACATTCTCATCAAAACTTTGCTTATTTCATTTGTTTTTCATTTGGTGTGTGTTTTTTACAATATTTCATTGTTTTTATGTTATCAATACGATTTCTAACGTTTAAAACAATAAAATAATCATCATTAATGCTCACTGTACTTGACAATTTGTATTTTCACATTCTCATGTAGAGAAGTTATTAGATTTGTGTAAAATTTGACTCCCTCGGTTTTTTGTCAAATGTCCACGTTTTGAGACCCCCTGAATCCAAAAACCAGGTTTTTACGAATGTGTCTGTCTGTCTGTCATTTGAAAAATAAATGAGTTTTTGGTTCCATGCCTAGAGGTAGGCCAGGAATTCGCGCGAGTGTCTTCATAAAGCTTAAAGCGTCAGGCAAACGTGTCCGAGCGCGAAGCGCGAGATCCGACAGGTGCGCGCCCTAGGCGCTCTCAAAGTTGCGAGCGAAGCATGGAGGTGGACTAGTAGAATACTTTAAGAGTTTTGACCAATGTCGTGCCTTCAAAAGCTCTAGCATTTGTTAAGTTAAATTCAGCTGTATTTAAAATCAACCAATTTTGAACAGATAGATATTTATGACGTGAATTTTTGACGACATGATATTTTTTCCCTCACAATTAACACTCAACTGTTCTGTCATGTTCAGGTGTAACGCCAGAAACGATTATCTATTCATCTCACTGTTAACGGCATCAACTAAAAAAGTTTAATAGATCTAATTAATCAATTGCATGATATATTTTGTAGCAAAAGATGATTAAATATACAGAAAAAAATTAAGTACGAAAATTTTTCTTTATTGTTGAAAACTGATGACAATAAACTTTCTTTATCTGTATCCGAAAAAGAGTGACTGGGGCATTATAGAAACACTTAAGCCTTCAGAACGATAATACATTAAATATTTATTGTAATAACCTTTAATTTTTTAAATGCTGATCCGACTCAGGATCACGAAGAATTTTCCAGTTTAGATCTATATTTTCTGCTATAGAATTAGCGGTGTGGAACGTTGGGGTTTAGGCGTGGCTAAGACGTACCGCGCGAAAACTCTTTGAGATTCGCTTTGGCCAGCCACAGGGAGTTTCCTTTATTTTACTTAACTTCATTTTGGAAACCATGCCGCTTTGCATGTTAATTTTTGCCCGTGTCATACTGAGATAACTTCCAGTATATATTCCACGAAGCACTCTATTGTTCTGCTCCAATATTGCAAGGACGTCACCAGTGTGTGTTGTTAGAACAGTTTGTTCTTCTGTTGGCAACGGCACAGGGGCTCTACCATTTCCTTTCAATAGAAGTGGCTTTTCGGCAGGAAAAGTGTATCTGCGAACTTCGTATACCCGTTGCGGATCATTGTAAGGAATAAGCCGCATAAATCTAAGTTCTTCAGGTGTTAACATGAAGAGAGAAAGAGGATAATTGGCAGGAGGAGACCTGGACCTGGCATGAAGAGGAGGCTCTGCAGACAGAACAGCCCTGTCAGGAGAATGAGGTCTGGCAGGAAGAAGAGACAGGTCCAGAGAATGATGCCTGTCTGAAGAAGAAGAAGAAGAAGAAGCAGATGAGCAGCAGGGAATACCAGGAAGAGGTGCGTTACTTGGTAAACTTTCCAACTGTGAACCTGATACTGAAAGGAGAAACAGTGAGTTAAATTTTGTCTAAGGGTTGTCCATTCATTTCCTAACGCTTTTTTGGGATTTGGAGGATTCTAAAAGAGCTATTATGGGATTGAATAGTTACGTAGCTGTTTTTCAAACGCAATGATTCAAAAAAATAATATAAGATCGAAAGCAGGGTGCAGTGAACCAATTTTTTGTTTAAATTAGGGTTTTATGAAAAAAGAAATGATATTAGAAGAGCATGATTATTGGAATAATGGTTCTATTGAAAACTGAGTCTACCTTCATGATTTGCATGTTCATTAGTCATCCCCACACGTGACAGAAAGTCCCTTTCTTTGGGCGGCATGCCTGATGATATTTCTGTGAAAAAAGACTGTCATTTTAATAACCCATTAGAAATAGTAAAAAGATAACTCGATCCTTCCATTTCATTTCGGCTGCTTCGGTTTCTGCTTATTGCAAATATTTTTTCAAAATGTTGATACTCAAGTTTAATTCAGGTGCGGCATATATGTATTATAAAATTGAAAAAAAAATGTATTTCTGTAATGTAAAATTAGATTTAATTGAGTCAGCTATGCTGGGGTTTTCATAGAGCCAAATCGTAATTACGCTTTAAACTCTTCATTCTTTGGAGCTTTGCATTGAAAATTATATGATTATTTTTCAATTATTCAATTCCGATGTAATGGCTCCAAATCTAAAAAAGTCTAGTTTTTATAATGATCCTTGAAATTCTAATAATTTAATTAGAAAATTCGCTACAATTTTTAGATTTGTCGATGATTTTATTAATACGCTATTAACTTATGAAACACTTTAGCTTGTAATAATATTAATAGAACGCGGTTATGTAACATGTTTCACTTTATTGAAACAATGAAAGAGCCAGTCTTCTTTACTGATAACAAAATTCAACAACAAATGAAATGAATAAATGAAAAGACTGGCCGATGTGGAAGTTTTGACCAAGGCGAAACCTTCACTACTTTTTTAATTTGGAAGAATTTTAGTAGAATAGTTTTCTGTTGATAATATATTATTTGAAATTATTTATTAAATTCAGAAAAAGATCATATAAACTAATGTTCATTGTAAACATCCACAGACATAACATAATCTCACTGCCAATACTGTTAGATAGTTCTTGGAAGATAGAACAAAAGTAGTAGATTATATTATACTTGTTCTATTTGAAAATGAAATTAAAAATAAAAATAAGGTAACTTAATGAATGTATGTAATAAGTTAGTGCTGCAAATCTTTTCATTATTTGTAAGTAGCATAAAGGATGGTACTAATTTATTGTATGCTTACCAATAGAATTAAGAATAACAACCAATATGCAGACCACAGTATCAAGGATCGTCATTATTTCAGAATACAGGAAAAGCTCATCAACGTCGAATATTTAAAATCGCCTTACTAATTGTATACTCTCTTTTTTTTCTTGTTTGTACACGTAGATGATATACATCATGTACATCATGAATTTTATATTTAGTCAAATAACTTATCCAGTGGTAAATAATTCCTCGCACACATGTATTAATTTTTTTATCTTGAGGCAATAAAATAATACATGATTCAAGTAAACTAAGAAAATTGTCTAATGAATTATCTGATTATTTTCTTGTACATAGTGTGTTCCGAAAGTTACAGAACTTCTGTCACAAGAAGGATACTGTTAATATGATGGTCACCACATTATTTTGGTGGAGGCTTATTTCGGGACTCCTGTAAGTTTCATCAAGTTTCCACTCACTTTTAAGGTACCATAGTAGAAAAAGTGATAAAACCTACTGGAGGCTAGTTGAAAAATTGCTCTGGAGCAAAGATTTCGGGAACTTTTGGGACACACTGTGTATGTTTCTTCTAAATGATTCATTAAACTAAAACGTAAATTTTTTCATCAAAAATGGTTTATTTTTTTCAGGTAAAAAATTATGTGTCAACTTTAGCAAAACTGAGGAATTTTAAACAAATTTTCTTAATTTTTACGTAAATATATTATTAATTGTTTTGATGCAGATGACTTACGTTGCATACAAAAATATAAAATGAAAGAAAGAAGTACAAAAAAAACTAGGATGTCGGTTTTCTTCCATCTCATTTTCATACAAATTACCCTATCTCATACTACGATATAATTTATGAGATTATCAAAAGACTTTTAAAAACTTATTTAATCAGCTCCATCATTAGTATGAATTCTAAAATTGATAAAATGATTAAACTAGACAAAGACAAATTAGACGTAGTTTAACGTATTACTTGTAGTTGTAGAAAATGTTATATTGGACAAGCTAAAAGAACTATAATCTTAATAATCTTAATGACAGTATTGCTTACTTTTTCCTATGGGACGAGGCTGAAGTTTTACATAAAGAGAATGATCCTACTGAAAGAGCCTTTACTGAAATGTTTTTTATTAAAAAAGAACTGGATAATTGTCTTAATAAAATCACTGACCTAGACCATCTAAATCAAGCTTACAATTATATTCTTGACTTTATTCTATTAAAATATATCACTTTCCTAACAATAATTTTTCCTTTTTGGGATTTCCCTACAATTTTAATACATAAATCAATTTATCTTGCTAGCTTCTACCTTTTTAAATAACCGTTCAACACCTCATCTGTAATATGACTTTTTGAGTTATCTTTATGAGAGCCACATAAATCTGGATTATTTCTGAAATTTAAAACATGATAACTATAATACTTTATTATCTCTGAGCTCCACCTCTACCATTCATACGACAACTTAAATGCTAATCAATTCTTAATTCTTACAAAAATGTTATGTATACCATTCTTAATTGGAAATCTATTCCTATTTCTATTAATACCAGAAATAACTTTACGATACTACTGATATCTGATTTTAATGTGGATTTTAACTCAGACATAACTTTGAACTTTCTCTCCAAAATATGACTGAGACATTTTGTAACTGATTCGTGAGTAGTTTTTACTTTTGTTAAATTTTTCATGCCCATATAATTTTAGTTAGATTATTATTATTACACTTCTTTCAGATCATTCTTGTAAATGATTCTCCTTAAGATGAAAAAAGTTTGTTTCTGAAACATAAGGTGTCCTAGTACTCAAGTTACATTTTTATATTTTTGAATTCCTCATAAAAAATGAAGTTAAAAACAATAACCAAAATTTGTTGTAAAGTTAATAATTAATGAGTAATTAACAATTAAAGATTAACCAATCGGAAGCATGCGTTGGATGGACGACAGTCCATGTATCACTGATGAGAGTGTGTGCGCAAAATAGTAATTTTAAATTTGCAGGAGGTTGTGAATACAAATGGTGCAACTTCACACGGCAAATGAGAGGCGAGATTCTTAAAAAATATCTTTTCATTTTTGATACATGTTGAATCATTTCAACTTCCTTCAAGTATTTCTAATTCTGTACTCTCTAAATCTGAATCAGCGAAAATTCGCTGATTGGCTGCGCATATGCGCTGATTTAGTCAGCTATAAGTATACCACTGCGAATCAGCGAATATTCACTGTTTCAATCAGCGACACAGTAATTCGCTGGTTCAAGCAGCTAAGTCGCACGGGTTTAACCAGCGATTACTCGCTGATGAAATCAGTGTTTTGCAATAATTTTATCAGCGCATTTAGTTTTTTTAAATTATGGGAGTAAAAGAGGACTTTTGTGTATACTTAAAGCATGTTTTCATTTTATTTCAACATATAAAAATTTGAAACACGAAAATAAATGGTTGGCGGCCTTAAACAAAAGTTTGAGTACAGTGTTGAAACAAATTGAAACTTAGTACGTAAATCTAGATTAGCGAATTGTACGTCAAATGTACAAGCAATTAGTAACGTTATAGTAGTGAGGTTGCTGAATATCGAATCGTTAGACCCTTTATCCTTGAACAAACGTTCAAATTCGTTATCAATCTGCAAAAAATTATAAGTAAAATAAAATTATATCAGGATTCGTACACAGTTTCTCAACTCCGAAATTAAGAAATGAAACATTCGTTTTTACCATTTGACCATGATAATCTAATAATCACGGGTATTCCTTGAAGATGTCTGAAATACTGGGGCTTTCTTTAAGAATCCAGTCTCTTCGATTTGCAAATTTATCCAGCAAGCATTGTTCAATATGCTTCATATTGCTCTCCGAAGGATTCTTGAACTTCATCCAAGAGATCTGAATTAAGAGAAATAGAGCAATGAGCGTTGCATACTTATTTCAAAATAATAAGTATAATAAGTTGACAAACCATTGGATACAGTTTTTCCTTAGATAAAAACTCATTCAAATTAGTTTTGTCCTTGTAAGGTTCATCACAATTTCGTTTGTATTTTTTCTTTGATGGGCTGATCTTCTTTCGAATAGTCCATGATCGAATTTCAATTAAACCTCGCTTTGTTTGATCATCGTAGTAGTGCTTCTGAAAATTATTTTCCCAGTATTCTGTTTATGAAACTTAGTTGTGAGTCATTATGGAGCATCTATGTAATCTATACTCTGTCGCCCAATGCACTTTTAAACAAATTGACAATAATAGGTTGACTGAAAAACTTTATTTTCAAAATTCCCGATTTTTTCCTGGCAAATTTTCCATTATCCCTGGCCATTAACATTGAAGGACCATCATTTTAATCTTGTAACATTTTGAACATGGAATATTTTATAAACGGAGTAAAATAATTTCAGGTCAAAATAGTTAAATAGTTAAATTTTTAAGCAAATCGTTGTATTTTAAACTCACAAAGCTGAATTTTCAACCAAAGGGTTAAATTTTTAAACAAGACAAAATAAATATTATTGTTGTTATGGTTTTTGACCAGGCAAATGTCGTAGAAAATTTGTTATGTTAATTTTTGTTGTCTACATGGTCTAAAGTCAATATGTTTGAATTTTCATTTTTTATATTTTTTCTGAACTGTGAAAAAAGAAATAAGAATAAGCAAAGAAGGATAAACTTTAAGCGAAAACATTTGCATTTTTAACTAAACACTTGCATTTTTTAGAATAAATTTGAATTTTCAACAATAAAAGGTGAATTTTCAATCCAAAAGTACGAATTTTCAGTCGAAATAGACAAATGTTCAACAGTTGAATTTTCCACCATACGAGATTACTTTCTAACATTTTTTTTTTCTTTGCTCAAAATTGTTAATATTTTTTTAAAAATAGTTGCATTTTTGATCAAATACTTAAATTTTTTGCCTACAAAGATAGATTTTCAACCAACTGGTCGAATTTTTAATGCAAAGAGATCAAACTTTAACAAAAAAAATTAAATTTCCAAGCAAATAGTTACATTTGCAAGCCTTAAAGACGAATTTTCCAGAAAACAGTTGTATTTTTAAGAAAAGAGGAATTCTCAACAAAAAATGTAAAGTTGATATTCCAAACAAAAAAAAGCAAACATTTAACAAAAAGAGGTAAATTTTAAAAAATAATATACGAATTTTGACCCAAGAAGATTAATTTTCTACCAAAAAAGATGATTTGTCTACAAAATGCATGAGTTTTTAAACAAATAGTTGAATTTTCAAGCGAAAAAGACCAAAAATATGATCCTTCTTTCAATAAAATTAATGTCTAACAAACTAGTTCAACTTTTACCTAAGTAGTTAAATTTTTAATTTAAAAAAAATTGTCCCCAAAATAGTTAAACTTTCAACCAAAGAGATTAATTTTCAAATAAAATGTACAATTTTCCACACAACAAATATTTTTGTAACAGAGTGGTTCAATACTCAACCAAGTAGATCAATTTTCAACGAAAATATATGAATTTTTAACGAGTAATGTAATAGTAGATATCTTAGCCAAACCAGATTGAAATCAGAATAGATAAACCCTCAACCAACGAAGGTTGACCATGATCATTAATAAAATGACGACATAGCCCATCTAATCCTCCAGGTCCTTGTTGTTCACACATGGAACAAATTGAGTCGCTCCATTTTCTTGAAATGTGTAAACTATTTATTCTGAAAAAGCAAAGTTTTTAGAAATTTCAACTTTACTTTTTTCAGAAGTTGACACAAAATTTTAAACTTACGATCAGGCTACATTTTAATAGATTGTAGTTTGTATATTCAACAAATCGCCAAATCTGTCAGACCAACCAAATTCACGTAAATACTAGCCCCTCCCGTAGAAAGCAATTGTCACTAGTGAATGTGGTGAAAAATAGTTTTCCACCGTTTATTTATTTTTACAACGTGTATTTTTCTACATCGCCAAAATATATCGATTTAACGAGGAGCTACATTAAAAAAAATCGTTCAAACGAAATCATTCAAATTTAATTTCGAATATTTCATCTACTGCTTTTAAGTCTCAGTTTCTTAAAATTCAGCTCCATGGAATATTAATTATTTTTTCTTGTAAAAGAGTAACCTATAATTAGAAGTATAAATTATCCAAACGTTTATATAAAATTATTTTAAAAAAAGTTTCAGTTTTCATATGTTTCAAGCCTCAGTAGTTATTTAATGTTTCAGTAAAAGATCCGTATCAATTTTTAAGTCTTCAGTCTTCAATTATACTCTGTTTCAAAGCAAATAAAAAATAAAATTTTTGATTGAAGTGATTCTCAATAATGACTATTATCAGCCAGTAGTCTTCAAAATCTTTTCTATTTTCAATGTTCAGTTTTCTATATGAAGTCGAAGTACACAATTTCGACCTGAACAGGAAATGGTTACATAATTAAGTGAATTTGAAAAAAAAAATGCTAAAATACTTCAACATTTTGAAACAATTTATGGGCGACTTCGAAAAAGTTGACCACTTGAGGTTCTAGTCCTTTTCCAATTTTGATTTTAATAATACACTTTTTCTAAAACTACCTCAGTAAAGCAATTATATTAAAGTAGAATTTAGTAACGTTTCAAAAGTTTAGACAACTTTGTTTATAAATTACAAATAAAAAAAGTAAGCGAAATGTCTATTCACAAAGGTGGAAAAATTATACATAGTCGGAAATATTATACATAATTTTTATTTGTTTTATATAATTTTTGTATAAAACAAACAAAAATTATACCTAATTTCTTGCACTATGTATGAACTATATATATCTCGTTTTTGTTTGTTCATGCTTCATTGCTATTTTAAAATGAAAATCGAAAATAATTATTCAAATGTTTCAAAATGTACGCTAATGTGGGTAATTTCAAACTTACACAGATTTTAGCACTCTTTTTGCTCAATATACATTTCATACAAAAAAATCATTAACTTTCAGGCAATCAATTTTAAACAAAAAAAATCCTGAAAGAAGCATCCATCTCCGAGATAAACCTTTACCAAAGGAGCAGCGCGTCCCAAAAAACTCAGATTTTGACAACAAAAAAGTTGCGTAATTGTGACTGAAAGTAAGTATAAAATATACATATAAATTGTCAAATTTGATGTAAACAACACGAATCAAAAGTATTAAACTTTACTAAAATGCATATACCTTTTAAAATTGCTAACGTCTCGTCAGGTACGCCAATTTTTTGCAACTCTCTTGCTAGTTGTTTTACCGATAGTTCTTCGTGCAGTGGCTCCATATCATATTTCAAATACATTTAAATATAAAGTCCAATAACCTGAAAGAAAAATTATTTTTTAATCTGTCAGAAAATTTAAGAGAAATGTATTATACATGGTTGAAACTGGGCCCACGGTGAATTTTGTAGAACTTGTGTTTCTCGAGTTTTCAAAATTCATGAAAATTATCGTATGAGTGGAGATTAAGTGGGTCCGTACCTATATTTTTATATTTAATTTTTTTTTTCGAGAATCTGCAAATTTTTGATTAAAATAAACTAGTTTATGTGTGCGAAAGTTGTAGCACAATTCGAAATATATAGTTATAAAGAGCGATAGAGGTTATGTCCACGCAAACGGCGTGGCACCATAGCGAGAAATATGAAATATAACTTACCCCTGTCTTTGAAATGAAGTAGAAAAATAACACTGAATTATAACTGTTCATTGCTGCTGCAATCACGAAATAATATCACGACAATTATAATCATAAACGCGTACTAAACGTCTGCTAATGTTTACCATGGCTAGAGCTACACCAAAAACGCAGTGCATCTACCACTGCTGCCACTGCTTACAAATAAAATCGGTGTCACCTGACCAAATTTCTTCACATTCTTCAAGAATGCATTACGTTTACGGTCGAAGAAAAGTATTCTCCAATGCCTCGAGAATGATCTAAATTGAGTAAACAAAATTTGTATAGCTGTGCAGAAATTAATAAGAGAATTTTCTCAAGTGTACGCAAAAAATTTGTGTAGGTAGCACTGACGAACTTTTTTACTATTTTGCGCAAGCGCACATTTCGCTGATTTACCAGCGTAGCTCACTGATTCTTCAGTGAAACTCGCTGATTTCGCAGCGATAGTTTCGTTCACTGCTAAAAGCAGCGAAGTTTTCGCTGATTCAGATTTAGAGACTATAATTCAAACGAATTCTTAGAATTCACTTGTGCTCCTTTCAATTCTTTTGAATTTCTCCAAGTCTTTTATATTCTCTGAATTTCAAATTCTGTGAAATCTTTTGAATTCTGTGAATCCTTTTGCATTCTCTCAATTCTTTTGAAATTCTATTATTTTTTAATTCTGTAAATCCACCTACTCTGGTCCGTGTTGCAAGGGTTTAGATTTTGTGGTCCTGTGATAACTTATGTAATTTAACAAGAATAATTATCTAAAGAAATTAGTATTGTGTGTAACTATCTTCTTCTACATTTTCCACTTTTTAATTAGTAAAGTAATAAATAATTCTAGTTAACAAACATGCATATTTAATGAATTCATCATTGTTTATAACTATCTTCTCTCAGAGCAATGCCGGAAAGTTGCTTCTTTTGTAAAATCTTTAGTTATTTTTTAACCTTTTACTTGTAAACAAATAATAAGTGAACCTCAGCAAGGATCATTTTTTATTAGGTGGTAGGACTCGGTTTGTAAATTATTTGTAAATGTTTTGTTTTGAATTACAACAAGAAGTTTATTGCAAAGCGTAAAAGAAAAATTTGGAACTACACATAGTTTGATATCAGCCCCTCCCCCCTCCACCAAAATATATTTACAACAAAGAGAGAGATTGTTTAAAATAGATTTCTCTTTGATGTTTATTTATTATTTGTTCATAGCTAAAAAGTCAAAGCAAAGTTAAAAATTTCAGAAGAAACCGCAACGATCTGGCATTAATATAGATGGAGATAGTTATTAACAATGATAGTTTGTTTAAAGAATTAGCTTTGCTTCATTAAAATTAATTATTGAGTCACTCCAAGTAAAAAATAGACTTAAAGTTTTTAGAAAAAATGCAACCTTTTACCATTAAGGAAAGGAGAATATTATTGATAATAATAATAATAAATTGTTGAGACAATTATTTTTTTTAACATTAGTGAACTATTATCTCACGCTAATTAAACTTTTTTTAATTTTTTTTTGTAGAAAAATAATATTTTTGGTTAAAAACGATAACATTTTCGAATCGGAACAATGAAAAGAATTTTAAATTACAAAATAATAAACAAAATACTTATTGATGAAAATATTTTTTATTTTATGTTTATTTTGTATTTTATTATTTATTTATTCCATTGAAAAAAACATTCAATGTGGAAACCGTTTGTTACATATTCTCTTATTGCAAGGTAATTCATATTCGTCGATAACATATTTTCGCGAGTAAACACATTTTAGAAAACAACATTATATTTTTAGAAAACGAAGGTGAAATAATTTCTTATCGTCTAGTTTTATCTTTTCTAAATTTATTAAATTTATTGAACAATTGTAATTATAATAATGTATTGCATAATATATATTACTAATTGTTATTATAATAATCATAATTTATTTAATTATTTTTAATGCTTTAAACTCTGATCTTAGATCTGTTAAGAAATAAAATACGTCTTTGGGAAGAGCAAACTTTGTTTCTTTTTATAAAAAAAAATTTGGCATTTTTCTACAAAATCGAGACACGATAAGAATAGCGTCAAAAGTTGTTTCTTTCAACACTCTAAAAAATTGGTTCAAAATGTGCAGAAAAAATATTTTCTTTTTAAACAAAAAAGATCAATTTGCAACCAAAAATTGAATAGGTGAATTTTCACTTAACAAAATGAATGTGCTACCAAAGAATCAATATATAAAAAAAATGTGCATATAGGATGTCGAATTTTGAAGCTAAAAAAAGCAATTTTCTGTAAAATGTTAGAATTTTCGAGGAATTTAAAGTTTAGTTGAAAAACATGTTATTCAAAGTATGTTCAAGGTCTGGCAAACAGTTTCTTGATAACGAAAAATGCATCTCGACTGGTATTTCGACATTAAAACAGTTTATTTTTTCTGCTAAAAGTCTTACTTTCTGATTTTTTTCGTAAATTTTGAATTACGTCCATGATGAAGTTGCTGATCCTAACTTTGGTGACACTTTCTGTCGGTGAGTATAAGTGAAGAAATCTAATTAATTAAAATAATTTCATTTTCGGGATCATCCGCAACTTCCCACAGACGCTATTTTAATATTTGCTACAATTTTCATTTAATATTAAAATCTTTTTTTTTGTTGAAATATCAGTTATTACATTTTTCGTTAAGAATTAACATTTTATAATTTAAGTATTCAGCTACCTCGTGGAAAGTAAAACTACATTATTAAAATTCATTTCTTTCATTGAAGATTAATTTTTTTTAACTAAAAATTTAACTATTCCATTCTTATTTTAAAATTTATCTTTTTCAGATGAAATTAGTTTATTGACAACATTGTCTTTTTTTAATTTTTTTTTCTTTCAACTGAAAATTTACCTTTTCCATTTTCCATTGGAATTTTTTTTCAGTTATTTTATTTGTTTTTAATATATTTTTCTAAAGAAAATTCATAACAAATTTGTGGATATTTTTTGGTTAAAACTTTTTTAACTTTTCAGTCTTTTCTTCTCTTGTGTCGCTTTTCCAAATATGTAATTTTTTTATTTTTAATCTTATTCTTTACGATTAAAAGAAAATCCACTAATTTTATCTATAAATGATTAATATCGAATTTGTAGATACTTTTTGGGAAAACAACTTTTGTCTAATTATTTTTTTTTCGTACCTCTTGTGTAGTTATTCAAAAAATGTAATTTTTTTATATTTAGTGCTGTTTTTTAAAAAAAAAAAAAGATGCGTGTCCTATAAAAAAATGATAAATATTTTTTTAATTAAGATTGAAACGAAATCCATTTCATCATGAATAACTTCCACAAACTGATTAAAAATTGAAAAATCGTATTGCGAAATAAGCAAAAATTGATTCACAATAAAAAAATAAACTTCCAAAAACCTCACTTTTCGGCTCATTAGAGATAAGAATAACATAATGAAAAAAGAGTTTCTAATGAGCCGAAGAGTGAGGTTTTTGGAAGTTTATTTTTTGATTGTGAATCAATTTTTGCTGATTTTGCAATAAAATTTTTCAATTTTTGCTTAGTTTGCGGAAGTTATTCATGATAAAATGGATTTCGTTTCAATCCTTATTCAAACCATTTAAATAGAGACACTAAACTCATGATTCTATGCAATCTGCAGGGTTTGTTTTATGAATAATTTTTTAGATTTCTTTTAATTGAGTTTACATACTTTGACTCAATTTTCTTGAAAGAAGTCTTCTTTTAATGTAAATTTTTGTAAAAAGAATGTTTCGAATTTTAGAAATTTACTTAGAAATGCATTTGAACAGTTTGGATTGTTTTCTTTTTCTAAATGGAAAATTTAATAATCTGAATGGATTGGTTTTAGAATCACCCACAAAAAATGATAAGTAACTTATTTTTAAATATTTTTTGTATTCACAGTTTTTGATGATTAATTTTTTTTCGTATCTTGCATACTTCGATTGCAAAATGGAATTTTTAATTCTTCATTATTTTTTCTACGATCATAATTTAAATTTTGGCTTTTTCGGAAAAATTAAAAAATTTGTTAACTCTGATAATGTTTTTTTCATCGGAAAGTCATTAGGATAAATTGTTCAAGATCCCAAGTACTATGAACATACGCACACAAAATTTTTAAATAAAAAAAATGGTCTCAACAAGTTTTTTAAATGCTCTTTTTGAGTTTATATTTAAATAGCTGGTCACAAAAGTTAACTTTCAGTTTCAGACATTAAAAGAGTGTACCAAAGGCCAATCTAATAGAGTGATTTTTTCGAAAATTATGGTGTTCACAGACAGATAGACATACATACAACGATTTTTTTTAATTCAACTTGGGACCCCTACAAATTGTTCCTTTTCCTGAGAAAATGACCTTAGATTTATTTCAGAATCGAACACAACATTTTCAGAGATCGCTCAAGTCCATCTTAGGGTAAAAATGCTCATTCTTAATTAAATCGACATTATTTATTGATTATTTATTCATTGCTGGCGTGTATCAATTGTGCTCTTTACAATTCAATATTGCACTCAGATTTTTTTCAGATTTTTACGATGACATTCAAAATGACCTTGAATGACCTCAAAGTTATCTGAAACATATCTATTAAATCTTTGGGCTATTTTTTTGCCGCAGTAAATAAATTGACATTGTTTTTCAAAAAAGAACTAGAGAAAATTTAATTTATGCCACATTTTATTAAGAAAATGATCTTGAGAGACCTTTAAATGTCATTAAAAAAATCAGAAAAAAATGTTAGTGCAATATTGAATTGTAAAGAGCACAATTGATACACGCCAGAAATGAATGATCAATAAATAGCGTCAAATTAATTAACAATGGACATTTTTTCTCCAAAATAGCCTTGATATTTTTTGTTTGAATATCGTGGTTTCTTTCGTTCAATTTTTTTGTTAAATATTCTTCTTAATATTTGATTTTTTTTAAATGTACCTTTTATTTTAAAATTTACAGGTTTGGTTCTATATTGATGTACTTTTGCAGAAAGGTCGCCTTTTTTGTTAGAAAACTATCATTCGTTTTGTCAAAATTAAAATAGTCTGAAAATGTATTCTTTTTTTTCTCTAAAAAATAATTTTCTTTGGTAAAAATTTAACTGTTTTGTTTTTAGCTGAAAATCTATCTTTGTGCCTGAAAATGTATTTTTTTGCTTGGAAACGAATTTTTCTTGACTTAAAATTTATATATTCCTTTTTTGATTAAAAATATAACTTTTTAGCTGGAAATTTCACTTTTACTCGAAGCGATCAAATTTCTGCTGGATTTTCTTTTAAATTCCTTCATAAGAAACCAAATACACCAGCCCCAAAATCGCCTTACCTAATTTTTGGATAATACCTAATTTAAAAAATAACGTTTTTATCACAAAAATATGAATTTTTTCACAATTTCCAGGATTCTCAGAATGCGAAGAGTTTGATTGGAAAAATCCCCCGAAAATTGGGAAGTATACCATGGTAGAAGCATTAAAAGCATTTTTTAATATTCAGAAAAAGGAATTGGATGTCAAATGTGGCACACATTTTGATGATAGAACTAGGATGTACAATGTATACCAAATGTTTAAAGAACTGCACAATAGAAAACCTGATAGAGACGTTGTTAACGAGTACAATCATCAGAAAAATGTTATCGCTGCAGCGCTACCATGCGCCAAAGCCAAAGATAGGGGCGATAAACTGAACTACTATAAGAGCCTGTAAGTTCATTTAATTTTTCATACACGAATTTCAAACTATTTTTGCAGATAAATTTGTTCTCCTCCTCACACCACTCTCCCAATCCGTCCTTGCCCGAACCTAACATGCCCTCTCAAATTGCCAATCCCCTAACATTTCTTCTACCCTCCTCCTCACTTGCCTACTCTTCTTCTACTTTGGTTCCTCTTCGCTACTGCCCTTTACCAACTGGCCCTTCCCAAATGCCCGTACTACACATCCCTAACTTCTCCACCCCTAGATTCTTTAACATAAATTCTTTCACATACGTACCGTCCCCTACTTCCTCCACCCACTCTTAACATGCCGCTCTCTTTTCCGTTTCTCCTTCTCTCCCCTATTTCACTGTCCCTCTCCTAATTACAGTACTGCACCTTCCCTACTCAGCCGGCCACTTCGCATACACTCTCCTCTACTTCCTCTCATACCACTTCACCCTACCTGCCTATACTTTCTCCTCCCACCGTCCTCTCTCGTACTTCCCTTGCCGTCCCCTCTCCTTCTGTCCTTCTCCTAATACCCTACTTCAAATCCGCCACTCACCTAATCCTTCATTTCTTCGCACATTTTACCTCCCATACTGAGGGGTACTCTTATTCTACTTTGCCTCTTCTTCAATACTGCCCCTTACCTTCTGGCTAATCCCAAGCACCCCTCCATACATACTCAGTTGCCCTACTTTCTCCACCCATCCCTAACATGGCGTCCCCTCTTCTGTTTCCCTCTTTCCACCCCTATCATACTGTTACATCCCTAATATCACAAGGACACCTTCCCTACTCAGCCAACCCTGCACTCCTTCCCACACTGCCCATCCTACTTCATCTCATATAATCTCCTCACCAAACTAACCCTACAATACCTACCCTACTTTATTATCCCTAAATTTCTTCGTGTATAGCCTACCATGTCATACTGACCATCCGCTGAGTTTTCCTCCATCCATCCTTCTCTTGCCCTCTTATCTCATACTTTCCTACCAATGCAGTCCTTTAAATACCCACGCACTTCTCCCTACTGCCCCACCCTAACTTCCCTTCTCCTGCAAGATACCCACTCATTCCCTCTGGCCACTTCGTAAGCACCCATTCCTCTCCTACTACCCTTTCTCTACTAAGCCCACTAACGCCTCTACCCCGCTTCTACTTCTCGGCCCCTCTTTTTCGTCAAACAAGGTCGCTCCCCTACTTTCTCCTTCGACTTTCTGCCACTCCTAACTTCATCGACGCTGCTACCCCTCCCATTCATTCCTTCAAATATCCTTTCTCTCACTACTACTTCCCCTACTATCCTTTCCGTAAAAAAAACGAAATGTATTGGAAATAAAGAAACGTTTCTTGGAATGAGAGCCAATAAATGCTTTTCTATAATTCAAAGAAACTTTCGTTGTTATTCAGGATTAGAGTATTTTATTCTTAAAAAGTTCTCTTTCATGAATGATTTCAACTGTTCTTGATCGAAAATCCAAATTTTAATTGAATATTGTTTTATTTTCAGACCACCCTCGGCCCATGTAGGTTATTGAAGTGGGTAAAGATAACCAGGAAATACTGTATTTATGCCGACTTCAGATCTTTTTACAATTTAGCTATAACCTATTATTATTATTATTAACCGCCGCGAGCTCCAGCATAAAAAAAAGAAAAAAAAAAGCACAATCGCCTCTAGATTATATAGTAGAAATTAAGTCTGCTGTACCACGAAACGAAAATTGTAGTTGAATACTAGTGCAGATATTTGGAAGACGGGCGCAGCCGTTGGGGTGCAGAATCAGTTGAGTTTTTTCTTGGGGGACAATATGTAAATGTAATGTACTGTCCTGTAATAAGCAAACTATGTAGCATTCAACAGAAATTTATTACAATATCTAAATAGGTCGTTTATTCGTAAAAAAATTATTTTTATTTAACTATTATTAGATTGGCCTTATGTGTGATAATCAACTGAAAGAGTTCAAAAAAAATTAATTTATAGGATTTTTATAAACATTTTTATAAACGAAAACTTATATTTATCATTTTTGAATTCAAAAAACCGTAATTTTAGTCAAATTATCCAAGAATAACTTGATAGTGATTTTAAAACTGGATGTCGGACATTAAATCATAATTGTTGCGATAATTATTCAAATTACATATTTTATAAAGAAATATCTAAATCTGCCGTTTCCTCGAAGAAAGCAACTTTTTTTTAAGTATGGTTAAAATTGAATTATTATTTATCATTATTAAAAAAAATTCATGAAAAAATTATTTGTATGACTTTTACATATATTTTTATGGATAAAGACCTAGACTTATTTCTCACAAGACTTTTGATACTGAATATAGGACATTAAATCATAGTTGTTGCAACAATTGTTCAAATTACATATTTTATTTTTAAAAATCTCAATCTTCCGTTTCCTCGAAGAAGGAAACTTTTTTTCTAATTATGGTTAAAATTACAATATTATTGCTAATTATTTTTTTTTAATTATTTATATGACCTAATCGAGCGCGAAGCGCGAGATCCAACAGGCGCGCGCCCTAGGAGCGCTCAAAGTTGCGAGCGAAGCATGGAGGTAGACTAGTAGAATAGTTTAACAGTTTTGACCAATGTGGTGCCTTCAAAAGCTCTAGCATTTGTTAAGTTAAATTCAGCTGTATTTAAAAATGATCAATTTTGAAGGGATTATTCGGAGGATTTTCACCTGAAGGCTTCACGGTGAATTGGCAGCTGTCCTCCACATCAATGCTGCGGCTCACAAGTGGATCGCAACAGGTATGCCGCCATCTGATTAATTTAGTTCCCCAAACTCAAAATCCAATTGAAATGATTGCAATTTGATACAATTTAGAAGATCCAGAAGGCTTTGGCCAGCGCACTTAGGACCACCACAAAGGGTGACTATCAGCGTTACTTTCAAAAGCTTGATGATTGTTCCAAAGACTGTACTTCTTCGAAGAACATGTATTTTTATTAACTATAATCAAAATATTGCGAATATTACATAACTGGTAAGATTTTTATAGAAGTTCGTGAACTCTTGGGACACACTGTTTATGTTTCTTCTAAATGATTCATCAAGCGATGATATTAAATTAAGAAAAGAATGGTTTTTTGGAATTCGTAAAAGACCCTGGGTGCCTTGCCTTGGGTAATTTCTCTGATAGAAATTGAGTCCGAACCAATCTGAATGATTCCGAAATATCTATCCGATCCAATGCAATGCAATTTTTTAATTCCAGTTCAATCTAAACCAGTTTAATCCTAACAATTGTTATCAATCAAATGGAAAACATGCAATAACACTATAGTAAACATTCCATTCCAGTGAATTATTTGTCAAGTCAGTGATGATTCTTGTTTTCTCTAAAAATTCTTCTTCAAATATTAAAACTCTATTTTTCGGCCAATTTTATGACCGCATCGTGGACGTGATAATTTGGTTAATGCTTAGTTTTTTTTTTCTAATCGTGAAAACTGTTAGGGCGTTTTATTTTACTAAAAGCATAGGACAATAAGTAAATAGTGATTTTAAAACTGGATGTGGGGCATAAAAGTTACAGTTTTTTCATTGTTACTTTAACAAAAATTTAATAATAGCTTTACTTTGTCAACCATAATTCTGGAAAGTTTATATTATCGGGTTGAAAATTCAACTGTGTAGTTGAAAATTAACTTTTTTCATGAAAATTAATATTTTTAGTATGAAAATTCAATGATTTTACTGTGGGCTGCGAGACTACGATTTGAGACCTTCTGAATCCGAAAAACCGGTTTTTATGAATGTGGCTGTCTGCCTGTATATACGTATGTGTGTATGCATGTATGTATGGCTGTGTGTAGATTCTTAGTTTGTTAGCACGATAACTTTTGAAAGAATTTACAGTATGGATTGGGCTTTGCTATACTCTTCAAGTGACCTAATGTCACGTCCTGTGACGTATTATACCTATATTATTTATACATATATTATTAATAATTGCTATATGTATACTTATAATTTATATTAATAATTATGATAGAAAAGGATTATGTTCTTATAAAAATGCACAAACTCGTGCATATTCACTTTTATCTATCATGATACAAGTCAGTAGTCCGAACTCCGCAGTACTAACCATGCAGTTTGGAAATCTTGACTTTTCTATTCACCACTAAAATACAATGACTTCTCGCCTACAAATCTCCGAACGAAACTCATAAAAATCATGCACTACGTCTTCAGATATAGATACCTGGATATCAATTGATTTCAATTGTTACGTCCCCTCGCCTCAAGTTTTTGGTTGTCAAGTTTTTGGTTGTGAACACAATGAAAACTGACGTATATAAACCCAGGATCAGAATATGAAAATCAGTCTATCTACAAATTTCAAATCGGGCGGAAGCTCTGCTAAAAAGTGGGTCGATCTACGAATTTCAAATCGGGCGGAAGCTCTGCTAAAAAGTATATCAATCTACAAATTTCAAATTAGACTCCGGTTATTTGGAAATCATTTTCCAAATAGTCAAAATATAAATTTCAAGAAGAATAAAATAAAATCAGTGTTGTGCTTCGGAAATTGCAATCGAACTGAAGTCGATTGTCAATTTCAAAACCCCTTAAATTAAGTGAAACGGAACCACCAGATCCTTTGACAAATCTATTGTCACCTTTGAGGAACAGCAGGAAACCTCAGCCTACCTGCCCACTAATAAACTCCTTTGACAACTTCTCTTTGTCAAGCCATTGGAACGGTCTATCACTAGAAGGACGATCGACGCTACCGTTACTAAGTAATAACCACCTGCGCCAGTACCAGCATCTTTCAACGAAATAGAAAAAGGACTACCAATTAAGGAAACCAGTTTCTTCAAGGAAGCTTCAAAGATTTGTGAATCCCCAAAACAGTTACTAGCCCAGTTTTTGAAGTGAACCAATTTGGATTCAATTCGGTAAGTTAAAATCAATGAGCTAATAGCTCATCATATAATATATATTTCTATTAAAATTTGTTATTAAGGTCTTCCTTTATTTTAAGGTGGAGATCTGGATGAGGAATTTGTCGCTACCTGAGAGACCCCAGTGCAACTTTATTTAACAATTTTTGAAAACAAACATAAAATTAAACTCAATTTTAAAAAACATTATTCCTTTTCTTTTTAAAACTCAAATCAGCTATCTCTCTTTTACCTTGTAATTTCTTCTGTTTAATAAACTCAAATGTTATTTATATAATTGTATTCAATTAATTATTGTGTGGTTATCTCAACCTTCGGAAGTATTCTCATCCCTGTTTCGAAATCCTAGATTTCGTTCAAAATCGAGAAACCTTTTGATTAATTATTTTAAGCCAGGTAAGTTTGTTCCCTTCACGACGTAACACTAAAATGAAGGTCAAATTCGTTAGTCAGCCATTTTGGATAAAAACTTGAAAAAAAAACACGCGACATGAAAAAAAGTCAAGAGAAGAAAAACGTTAATAATAGATTTAATGCTTTCACGATGATTCATTTTGATAAATTTAAATTCAAAATTTAAAGCTTTTTCGGGTTTCAATCGTGTGCAAAACTAAGAGATTGCCGACCTTTCGTGAACATTGCAGTTCACTTCTTCAGGGCTGACCTGAAACTGAAGTTTCAGATTATTTTGTTCTTATATATATTCTCTACGATGCCTGTGATTGGCCAGAGCGCCCCATGGTAGGGACTGCTCGAACTTGATTGGCCATTATTTTTATTATATTTTAAATATTCTTTGGAAGCTTCTATAATAGGCCATAAAAGTATATTACATTACAAGGAGTGTTAGACATGTCTTTACGAACATTAAGCTCCACGTGAGGACCTGTCTAACCCTACGAGTGATGTAAGATATTTTATTCGAAATCATTGCTATACTATTATTAGTTCCGAACGCCGCCTCACTGTAATATTAAGAGTTTTCTAATTTTACTGGAGACGTATATATATATGTTACTCTAGCGCCGACCGAACCATTTTCAAATTTCGCGCCATACGACATTGCCAATCACATCCATGCAGATGACTGCCACGTCAGTCGTATGTTTTCGTGATCAATAAAACAAAAGAAACACTGATATCGAATAAAATATCGTACATCACTCGGGGGGTTAGACAGATCCTCACGTGGTGTCATGTACTAAAAAAAGCGTAGTTTAAAAATGCGTGATCAATAAATCACTGATATCGAATGAAATATCGTACATCACTCGGACGGTTAGACAGGTCCTCACGTGATGTAATATACTAAAAAAGACGTAGTGT
>CAKNWT010334540.1:0-11902 GCA_932066315.1 Andricus coriarius
TGATTTCTTTGAATCAATGCATGAGTTTGTTGCTTTTAAACAATATTCAGTACAATTAAGTAAACGGTTTTCATGGCTCAAATAAATGGAATCAAAGAAATGGATTTCTTTGGATCCAAAAATTATTTTTTTCAGTGAATGTTCAACATAGAAATACGATTTTTAAATAAAACAGTTGAATTTCCAACCAAACAGTTTCATTTTTATCCAAGATATTTTGTAATAATTAGATTTCTTGTAATAATTATTTATTTAAATTCATTTGACGCGTGTTTGAAGCTAAAATGCTTCAAATTCGAGAGTAATAAACTCCACCGAAAATTTCTAAACTGAAAACCAAAGGGACAACCGCTGAATTTTATCATGGGGAATCCGGGAAATAAAATTTACAATGTCCAGTTGAAATATCTCAGATAGGCCAGCCTTCTATAGATATGATCCCAGTCGTGAACAAGCAAGCCAGGGGAAACTCGCTGGCGGCAATGGTGGGGGTATGTTTAGCAGGTAAAATAATATAATTTTCTTTAAAAGCAATTCTGTATATTTATCAAGACAAGTCAACGTGGTCTTGTCTTGGCCAAAACCAAGCACAAATATTTTTACCCGGGCTAACTCTGGAACCTTCCTCCCCACCCCCCTTGAAACATCAACCGTACAATTTGGCACGACATGCTTCACTGAAACAAATTTTGCATAGATTACTAAAAACTTTACTTTTATATCTCAGCTTTTTCTACCTAAAGTGCATTTGTAAAGAACCATAAAATACCACATTTTTCACAGAAGCGTTGCAGAACCCTTGCGTTTTGGCAATTGGCATATCATAAATTGGCACATTTTTCACAGCAGTGTTAAAAAACCCTTCTTGTGGCATATCTTAAGATATGATAGATTTTTTTCAGAAGATGAAAAACGTTTAGTTTATCGTAGCACGTTCTGAGATTCGGATGTTCTATTCTTATTCTCAACGAGTAACAGGTAATGTGAACAAATTTTTTGTACAAACCTTAGTGGAGATCTTGTACTCCACGTATTTGATTTATTTGTGAATATAATTTTATTTGATCGCATTGACTTCATTTAGTGACACTTATTTTTGTAAGATTTGCCATTTTTGGAATTCCGGAATTTTTGGAATAGGTTTTACAAACTTTAGTGCAGATCATATACTCCACGTTTATTAGTTATTTATGAATATTGTTCAATTACATCGCAGTTACTTCATTCAGTGACAAAGTGACACGTATTTTATCAGTTTTGCGATTTTCTTACGTTTTGTGACATTTGTGAGGTTGTTGTAAGTGAAACAGTGGCAAAATGGGTGCCATAAAAAAGTGGATATCACGCAGTGTAAGTTGACGGACGAGATTGCGAAATGCATTTCGTCGATTGAAGACATTGACAATCTGCATTTTGGTTACGGAGAACATTCTCTCACATTTAAGGTAAGAGGTTCAATAACAAAGTAGCCGCAAGCGTCGACTACAAAATGTCGCGAACAATAGATAACAATGACAATAGATCATGACAATAGATATTTCGAATCATATAATTGTGTGTATTACTGGATTGTAATATGTAGATTAGGGTGACCAGAAAAAAAAACACTTTTGGGCTTCTTATGAGCGAAGGGCAAATTACGGTAGTTTATGCGATTGTAGAAGCCAGATTTTATTTTTTTTTAAATTTTAAACAATATTTAGAGGTGGCCCATCGTCTTTGAACTTTGTCATTGCAAAAGCTAAGAATTTCGGTAAGTGAAGAGTCGATCGTAAAAGTGCAGTCTCAGCTCTTTTCATCTATGTGACTTTATAACAGGATTAGTTAGCGTCCCTTGAATTATTATTACTCGCTTTTCTGAAAAAGGGTCTGCCTTATGAGTTTATAGTGTCAAGACCCACTATGATCGACTTTTTAGGCCGAGCTGATCAGCGCTCCGCCCCGAAAACTGTCATATTTAAAAAACTTACTCAGATTTGTTTTCATTGTAGCAGGCTTATTTATATTTTTTCTAATCTGCTTTTTCAAAAAATGTGATATTCAACCATCGAGGAACATATTCTTAAAATTTCAGTATAAGATATAAATTAATAGGGCCGTCATTAGGCTTTGAAAACAGTAGAAAACAGTGAAAATGGTAATTTTTGAGAAACCGTAATTCATATTTTCTATGAAATTTTCACCGAAAAAAAATGCTTTTGTGTGGATTCTGTGGACCTGAAGAACAGCGTATTAAAAATTCAAATTAAAAAGTGGATAACTTTGTGGTTAAAATCTTAAATGAAAAAAAAATTTGTTTTGCCCATGTTAATTACATAAGGACTTCAAAGACGATGGGCCACCTCTAAATATTGTTTAAAATTAAAAAAAAATCTGCCTACCACAATCACATAAGCTACCGTTATTTGCCCTTCACTCCTAAAAAACTCCAAAGAGTTTTTTCTGGTCACCCTAATGTAGATCTTTATGAGAAATTGTTAATGTTCAGAAAATTTTACATTTTCTCGAATTGAGTGTCCGGATGCAATAAGGGCACATAAAATGTTCTCGTGCGAAAACAAAGTCCCCTGGAGGCTTTCAACAAAATTTTCTAATTTTAATTTTTAAAGGACATATCTGGATGTGAAACTTGATTGCGCATCTTTTTTCCTTTAGATAAAAAGTTGTAGCTTCTTTAGTTCACTAATTAAAGCCAAAAGACTGACTTTAAAAAAAAAGTCAATTTTAATCCGTTTTTCATTCAACTGGCGCTCCGTTTGTCAGTTTTTGAAATTTTTAAATACAATTTTGAGAAAATGTGCTTAGGGTAACCTTCGAATGATAGAATAAGAGGAATTCAAACAAAATATTTGAAAAATTGTTTTAATTTTTTTCCGATGCTCAGTGTGAATCGGACTTTTGTAACTGCCAGCGTTTCGTTTATCAAGGAAATTTTGAGCAAGGAAAGACTTCTCGCGACAAAAATGCGGAAGGAACTGTTATAAAGTTTTTGGGAAAGTTACAGGTCAAAATATTCAATAGTTTAGGAGTTGTGATTTTAGTTAATGTCAGCGCTGGACCTTTCGAGTGTACTATAGGACTCTTGGGGCTTGCCGCCGTGACACGTTCTCGCGCTAGTGAGTTTTTGCTTACAGTATGATATTAACCCATTAATGCCCAAAGTGACCAAAATTTTTCACCGATTTCGACTGGATAACTTTTGATGAAAACGCACTAGAAAAAAAAATAAAATACATATTCTGATGCTTTCGGGATCGCTCTTTCCGAATCTGGTGACGAAATTGACAAAAAATTATTCCTTATGCCGTTTTTTGCCATTTTTTGAACAAAAAAGTCAATTTTTTTTCAGTTTTTTTTCCTTTCATCATAAAAATGCCCCTGATAACGTTGTCACATGGTGCTGGAAAGTATTCAAATTTGGTCATCGATAATAATTTTCCTTGAAATATATGCACTTTAAAAATTTTGTGGAAATCGATGATTCCAATAAGGCGTCCATTTAAATGTGAGATAATGAGGGTTTCTGACACCGTGTGGATTCTTGGTTGGGAGTGCTTTTTTTCAAAAAATACTTCAAACAAAAGTTTTTCATTTCAATTTTTGGGCCTTACGTACACTATTGCATACTCATGTTTATTTTTAGGCCTTTTTGGGTCAAGACTATGTTGAATAATGGAAATATCTTATATTCCATTCGAAATTCAGAATCTACGGGAAATTTCACGATAGAATACCTATTTTTCAATTCGAAAATTTGGGCCTTATGTACACTTTTGCGGCTACTCGAAGCTTTTTGTAGTCTTATGAGACTCAAATAATCTTCAATGATTCAAAAATTCATAGATTCATAATCTACGTGAGATTTCCTGTAAAAATAGGTATTTCCCGAATCCTGAATTGGGTCTTATCTACTTTTCGGACAGTACCGACAATGCCGATCCACTTCTGGCATTCGGAATGAAATCATGAATCTCATCACAAAACACTAGAATCACTCAGGTTCATGTTGGATACTGTTCATAATTCACATTAGATATCCCACCTCCACGTGGTGAAAACCGGGCAACGATGCTTCTATCAACGGCAAAGGGCGCTCCAACTGCATAATTGATTGAATGGGCCCAAAAAATGTGAATTATGAATTGTATCCAACATGAACCTGAGTGATTCTAGTGTTTTATGATGAGATTCATGATTTCATTCCGAATGCCAGAAGTGGATCGGCATTGTCGTTACTGTCCGAAAAGTAGATAAGACCCAATTCAGAATTCGGGAAATACCTATTTTTACAGGAAATGTCACGTAGATTATGAATCTATGAATTTTTGCATCATTGAAGATTATTTGAGTCCCATAAGACTACAAAAAGTTTCCAGTAGCCGCAAAAGTGTACAGGAGACCCGAATTTTCGAATTGAAAAATAGGTATTCTATTGTAAAATTTCCCGTAGATTCTGAATTTCGAACGGGAAATGAGATGTTTCCATTATTCAACATAGTCTTGACCCCAAAAGGCCTAAAAATATACATGAGTATGCAATAGTGTACGTAAGGCCCAAAAATTGAATTTTAAGTTCATGTATTCTTACATGAAATTTTCCGTAGAATCCGAATCTGAATTCAAAAATCAGATTTTTTCTACTATTTAACATGTTTTGGGACTCATAAGGCCCAAAAATACTTTAGGCCCAGAATTTGAGGCCAATTTTCGAAAGAACTCGTTGAAATAAAAAAATTTTGTTTGAAGTATTTTTTGAAAAAAAAGCACTCTCAACGAAGAATCCACACGGTGTCAGAAACTCTCATTATGTCACATTTAAATGGTCGCCATATTGGAATCATCGATTTCCAAAAATGTTTTAAAGTGCATATATTTCAAGGAAAATTATCGATGACCAAATTTGAATACTTTCCAGCACCATGTGACAACGTTATCAGGGTCATTTTTATGATTAAAGGAAAAAAAACTGAAAAAAATTGATTTTTTTTTCAAAAAATGGCAAAAGACGACATAAGGAATAATTTTTCCTCAATTTCGTCACCAGATTCGGAAAGAGCGATCCCGAAAGCATCAGAATATGTATTTCATTTTTTTTTCTAGTGCGTTTTCATCAAAAGTTATCCAGTCGAAATCGGTGAAAAATGTTGGTCACTTTGGGCATTAATGGGTTAATTGAATTTCTTGGTGAATAACAATTTAACGATAGTAGATTGATAAGACCCTCATGAATTTTATTAAATTCTAAATGTGTTTTTGAGGTTTATTCAGATTTAACTGTAAGATACATACTCTGATGTACACACAATGTTTATACCTGCATTCGGTTTAACTTCGAAGCGACCTTGAACATTCGCTTTGTAAACAAATCAATGCACACGCTAAATTAAAAAATATCAGTTAGTCTTTAACTCTTTACTGGATATTGC
Organism: Andricus coriarius; assembly: GCA_932066315.1. Lineage (NCBI taxonomy): Eukaryota > Metazoa > Arthropoda > Insecta > Hymenoptera > Cynipidae > Andricus > Andricus coriarius. The sequence continues at coordinate 5,427 of CAKNWT010334540.1, forward strand.
GCATCTAAGTGTAAAGATTATATTAAATCTATTTGTATATGTTTTTCTAAATGAAAGTGATTAATTAAATAAGTGGCAAAGTGGCGAAGTTTTCGACAATGCCAATTATATTAAAATGGAAAATATACCGCAAGCGTTTCGAGGTAGAAAACGAAACAGAGACGAGAGTAAATGGGCGCGAAATGTACGAAAAACTTTTAAAACAAGGTAAAAGTTTGAATAATTGTTCTATTTAAATGAGGAATTGCTACTGTTATATCAACTCCCAATAAATAAAGTGTAAGAAAATTTCTACTTCGTTTATCTTGCATGGCAAAACTTTCTGTGGAATTATTTTAATTTAAATATTAATAGGGAAGAAGGTAAATTAGGTTTTTGAAATTTATAAAATTAATTGAATGAATAATTTTTGTTACTAGAATATCATAGAACTAAGTTATACACAACGAAAAAAGTAAGATACAAACCTAATTAACTCTTTTTGCGTAATTCTTTTTGCATAACTCTTTTTGCGTCAAAATTGAAAAAAATTCAAAATCAATCGTTACAAAAAAATTAAATGCAGAATGTTAGTTTTATATTTATTCGTAGGGAGATTTATTTCATTAGTGTCTTGTCAACTTACTATAGGTAAATTTTTATTCACTAAGAAATTTAATTAATATCATACAGTAAGTAAAAACTCACTAGCGCGAGAACGTGTCACGGCGGCAAGCCCCAGGAGTCCTATGGTACACTCGAAAGGTCCAACGCTGACATTAACTAAAATCACAACTCCTAAACTATTGAATATTTTGACCTGTAACTTTCCCAAAAACTTTATCACAGTTTGTTCCGCATTTTTGTCGCGAGAAGTCTTTCCTTGCTCAAAATTCCCTCGATAAACGAAACGCTGGCAGTTACAAAAGTCCGATTCACGCTGAGCATCGGAAAAAAATTAAAACAATTTTTCAAATATTTTTTTTGAATTCCTCTTATTCTATCATTCGAAGGATACCCTAAAGCACATTTTCTCAAAATTGTACTTAAAAATTTCAAAAACTAACAAACGGAGCGCCAGTTGAATGAAAAACGGATTAAAATTGACTTTTTTTTTAAAGTCAGTCTTTTGGCTTTAATTAGTCAACCAAAGAAGCTGCAACTTTTTATCTAAAGGAAAAAAGATGCGCATTCAAGTTTCACATCCAGATATATCCTTTAAAAATTAAAATTCGAAACTTTTGTTGAAAGCCTCCAGGGGACTTTGTTTTCGTACGAGAAAATTTTATGTGCCCTTATTGCATCCGGACACTCAATAACAGAAAATGTAAAATTTTCTGAACATTAACAATTTCCCATAAAGATCTACATTAGGGTGACCAGAAAAAACTCTTTTGAGTTTCTTAAGAGCGAAGAGCAAATAACGGTAGCTTATGCGATTGTGGAAGCTAGATTTAAAAAAAATTTAAACAATATTTAGAGGTGGCCCATCGTCTTTGAAGTCTTTATATCGTTGTACAATACTCTGGAATACCCAACAAGGAAAACGTTACACGAAAGTTAAAAAAAAAATTTATTACAAAATTTTTCGCACTAAACAATGAAATTTCGAAGTTTCGCTGATACAAATGTAGAAGGATCGTTGAAAATGACATTTTATGTCATTATCAACAGTTGTGAAATCCGTATGAAAAAATGTTATAGCGCTAGTCTGGCCCAGGACAGACCTTCGGGTTTCCAGTCTTGACACTAGCCAGGCGGTTTGGTCTCAACATAGCCCAAAGTGTAAAGTTTTTTATAGCTTTAATCAGGACTTACACTTACTTCAGCCAAGTAGAATTCACTTGGTACAAGTAATCCTTTTTTTCAGTGTTCTCATAAGGATGCAAGGGACATATTTTATGAACGTATGAAACTCGTTAATTAATCATTGCAATAATAATTGCATATTCCCAAAAAGAAACTTTCGGGCGAATAAAATTTTTTTCAAAGTAAATAAGTGAACAAATCCTAATGTGCGATACGACATTTTGTATATATTTGTAAGATCTACAGTTTTCAATCACACGTTCTTCCTGACAGACATCTAGGTTAGTTGCAATAAACAGAAAACCTTATTTTTCTCAATCTGACCATTGCTTACACACACAGTGCTTCTGACGCCGTGGTCGCAAACATTAAGGCTTTTGTTCAACATGCTAAGCACTACAAGAATTTATAGTCCAATTTCAGGTAGCATTTATTTCCCGAAATTGGGCATGAGTTGGATGTTCCTAACGTTAACGAATAACACAAAATAATAATTTTTTTTTCAAACATACGAAAGCTGCTATTTTATGGCAAAAAATAGTTACGTACAACCCTAAGAATTACCTCAAGCAGTTTCAACCCTTCAGCGCATGTGGAACTCACCCTACTCACCCCTAAATATCTAACAAATTTAATAAAAACAGCATAATTAAAAAATACACCAGGTTTTTGTTGATACTGTTTTATATTGATGCCAAAAGGGCACACAAAAAGTTTCATCCCCATATCTCGGTTGGAACTCACCCCACTCACCCCCTAAATATTTTAAAAATTCAATGTAATCAGCCTAACATATTTCGATTTTTAGAAATAGGGTGATTTTCTCAAGTTTTGGAAAATTTAAGGGACAATTTTTAGTGTGGGTTATACGTGAGATATGGAGAAGAAACTTTTTACATTCTCATTGATGAGAGTGTAATGTAATCGTCCAAATTTGCGATCTCTGGTTTTAAACGGATCTTTACGTTTCGGCACTCATAGATTCCGAAAATCATACAATTTTGTCGGTGTCTGTCTGTCTGTATGTATGGTTATCTGAATTTTGTAGCCACGCTAACTTTTGAAGGATTTGTCGAATCGAGTCAGTGAGCACATTTTGAAAATTTTTGAGACCACTTTTTTTCATGATTTGAAAATTCTATATGCGGTACAGTACGCAAAAAGGCAAACCATTTATCTTAATGACATTTTTCGATCAAATCAAAATTATCAGAGTTATAGCATTTTCAAAATCCAAAAAAACAAACGAAAATTGAAATTTAAGCCGAACAACGCAATATATCAAAAAAAGTGAAGAGAAGAAAAACGTTTCTTTTTGAGAGCCGTACACGATCATCATAAGAACTTTTTGAATTTTTTCGAAAAATAAAAAATTCTAATTTTGATCGAACTAAAAATAATAAAAAACCTAAAACTCCATTTTTCTGTCAAACTATGCAAGATAAAAAATAATGAAGAGATAAAATATGTGCACCTAAAAAAGATCTACAAATTTGTTATGAATTACTTATAGGATTCGTGATTTTTGTTTTATTCGTGAAAACAACATTAAAAATAAAAAAATTAAATGTTTGGACAAACGACACAAGCTATGAGAAAATAATGAATAGACTGAAGTTGGCCATCCAAAAAACAGCTCAAAATTTTTTCAAAGGCAATCATCTGTATAACCTCTTTGTTGAGCACGAAGCCCGAGTATCGCAATGAGAATGTAATCGTCAAGGCCGTAGGTGCTTTGAGAACCCTCTTTAAAGTCAAATTGAAAAAAAACCTGTTTAATTTAAATTTATGATTGTAGTTTATGAGGGGTTTGAATCACAGTTTTTGATTCGCGCGCTCAAACTGGGCGCATTTTCAGGGCAGCTGAGAATAAAAATTAGTGCAAAGTAAGGAGAAAATATTAATGTCATCATGAAAAATAAAAATTGTACATTATTTTGCAATATCTGAATAAGCAGTAACAGATCGAGGTACAGAGGTAAATATAATATACATTAGATATAATATTGTAGAACATAATGTAGAAAATTTCACATTTTTGACCAAATCGAGAGCGAAGCACGAGATCCGTGATAAGAATGTGTTCGTTAAAGCCGAAGGAGCTTTAACAAAAGAGAATTCACAATCATCAAATTACAGTTGTTAACGCTTTGACCTTTAATTTTAAAAGGTCTATGCACAAATGTGTGGAAAATACAAAGACCGAGCGCGTAGCGCCAGGTAAATACATTATCGAGCGCGAAGCGCGAGAACCAACAGTCGTGCTTCCTAGGTGTGCTCAAACTTGCGAGCGAAGCGAGCCGCGCGCACTGTTCTACATGAGCAACTATTTTTTGCCAGAAACTATAGCAGCTTTCGTATGTCTGAAAAAAAAATTATTTTTCGTTATTCGTTGACGTTAGGAACTTCAAAGTCATAATTGGACAGGGCGCCTGGACTACCCAGTAACCTGGGGAACATCTGTTGGTCGATGTACTGTGATAATGAAGGAATTGTGGGAAATTGGGGAATCTTTTCAAAATACATTAAATTATTTTGGTTACCTTACAATCCATTCACATTAATTCACGGAAAAGGAAATCATAAATTGTGAAACATAAAACAGAATTTTTATGAAAATAGTTACATTTTCAAACGAAAATAAGAATTTTCAACAAAATATATAATTTTGAAGCATACATTGTCAACCAAGAATTACATAGTTTAATTTTGGGTTAAAACTATTAATTTACAAACCAAAGAAGAAGAATTTTTTGCAAAATAGATCAATTAAAAAAATCAGATGCATTTTCTTTTACCCATCCAGGAGTTTTATTTTCAACTACACGGAGAGAACTCGAGTTTCAAAAACTACTGATCATTGTTAGAAATAGGTGACTCCCTAAATTGAAGGGATTCATTTGCACGCTGGCCCACCTTACAAAGTTTAATATGCTGATATTAAACATGAGAATTAAATGATTCAGAGTGAACGGTTGTCGCTAGGTTAGAGAAAGGGCGTCCAATAATTAACATTGCGCGACGCATCTTATTTCTACTCTAATGTTAACAATACTTAGTAATAGAGGTGGTTGAAGTTGACATCACCATTTCATTAGTTCTTCCAAGCAATAAGTTAGGGCTCATTTAGGGCTAATTCAATGCCTTAATGGCAACTTTGTTGCTCTGAAATTTGTTTAAAAAACCTGTGGTGCTGCATTTACAAACATTTTTAAAAACATTCGGGTAACATACCAAAACCTCAAAGATAGCAGCACCACCTTAGAGAAATGGTGAAGGGTTAAAAATTTAGAACTTCTATTTTTACAGGAATTTTCGGCTTGTTTAAGGCTGACGAAATATAATGTTATATTTCTTTAAACATTGTTTAAACAATTTTATGAAACAATTATTTTCAAACAATTTTTAAACAAATTACCTCAACATTTTTTTTCGTACCATCTCAGCATAACTTTTCTAATGCATTTTGCAAGAGGTTGGAATAAAAAAACAGGAACAAATTGAAGTGCTCTTCATTTGCAGCAAAGTAATATTTGAAAAACATTTATTCTTTCAGATGATTTTTAAAATTTGAGGAAATATAATTTGATTTATAAAAAATATTGCCAAATAATTATTTTTCGTGAAGTTCAAACGTTATTTCGTTTATATTTTCCGCGAATTTCTTGCCTTACTCAAATAATATATTTTGAAATATCGTATAGGGGAGACCACCCTACAGTAGATAATGATCGTACAATAGATAATCATTAACTAAAAATACTAATGGATGTTAAATAATAAAGTTAATGTAATTAATAGTTAAGACACGAGACGTGTTAATATATTAAACTTATATTTGATTATTCTACTTATATATGTGCTTATAATTAGGGATTATTTACTGTAGGACCATTATCTACTGTAGGGTGGTCTCCCCTATATTGAACGAGAAAAGGGGAAGTTTTAGCGTAAAACCAGGATACCTAACCATTAAAAGAGTGCATGTTTGATAGTAAGATTACTCCTCGTAAGAAAAATAGGTTGGCCCTGAAAAGGGCCGATTGTAAGAAACGTGATAATCAGGATCGAACGTTACTTCTTGGGTGCAGCCTTACTAGCCGGAGCTTTTTTCGCCTTCGGAGTCTTGGGCTTGGATGTTGGAGTCTTGGTAGTTTTCTTGCTGATGGTAGATTTCTTGGTAGCAGCTTTTGGCTTTGCAGCTTTCGCGGCTTTGGGAGCAACAGCTTGTTTTGTCTTTTAGGAGCAGCAGCTTTCTTGGTACTCTTCTTGGTAGCAGGAGCCTTAGACTTCGCTTTTGGTGCCTTTGCACCAATATTCAATTAGTATGTCTAGATATTGTTGGATTTTCTCAATAGCTAACCTAATTCTCCAGGATGCAACGTAAATCGCAGTATAATCCGCAAATATTGACAATTTGACAGTATCAGTTCTCGGGATATCATTAGTATAATAAATAAAAAGCACCGGGCCCAGTATTGATCCTTGTAGAACTCCTACATTTATTTTATTTTCAGTTGAGGTTACATTATTTGCCGTTACCACAAATGATCTATTTTTTAGATAACTTATTAGAATTTTTAAAATGTAGGTTGGAAAATTCAAATTTTTAAGTTTATAAATAAGTCCCTCATGCCAGAATGTATCGAAGGCTTTCTCAATATCCAGCATCACCAAGGCTGCAGATT
>CAKNWT010334545.1:0-23865 GCA_932066315.1 Andricus coriarius
TCCGCTTGACCCGCGAACCCAACCGCTTATCGCTTTTATCATGCTTACAGGAACCAGCCTGAAATACGCTTGTGCACGCCGAACATCCGCTCAATCTATCTCTCTCTCTCTCGCGCTCACTTTCGCACCGCAAACAACCTTTGCTTTCTCTTTTACATTAAGATCCGCACACTTCACACGCACACCCCAGGATATGTAGACGTAGACACAATACACGCACACTTGAAACTGTCAACGGCACACACACACACACCCACACAAATATTTTCGACACGTCCGAAAGGAAAAATAAGAGGGAGGGTAACCCCCTCCCTCAATCGAAACACATCGTTACATCCTTATAGCATTGTAATTATATTGATTACCGAATCTTTGATTTTAGTTTAAACTAAGTTCCTTAGCTGATGAAACTGTGCTTGTATCAGTGGATTTTCAGTTCTCTTTGCATCATTAAGTGATCAGTGTGATGAGTGGAATTGTGTGACAAAATAGATGACCCAGCAGAATATGTCGTAGTTGTTAAATATTTCATATGATAACAAATTCAATTAATGCAATAAATTGATTTAATGTACAATTTAGATGATTTAGATTCTTTTGTTTTTAAAGTAGTTATATATTTAAGTAGGAAAAAACTGTAGCGCGAGCGGTCTCCTCCGCTCGCCTCTTTCTTCTTTTCGACGCGCCTCGCCGCTTCCTTGACTCGTTGAATTGCCTCGAGGCGCCAAACCTTCTTCCATACTCTCCGAACTTCCTTCTCGAGGGCCTTTCCTTCTCTACTGCTTGCCAAGCTGCCTGGGCTCGTTGAGCTCTACTTCTTTACGATGAGCCTCCTCCTGAAGGCGTCCCGCGAGTCTCCGACGCGTCCGCTGGTTGAGTCGGGCTTTTCGTTCACCCTCTGACATACACGAGGTTCGCGTGAACTAAAAGGGAAAGGGAAAAAGGTAGACATGCATTAAACTAAACTATATTATTAATTAAGCTAAAAAGAAGGCAGGACTAATAAATTTAAAATTTGAAAAGGATTCTGATTAAATTTTTTTTTAAATAAAATGGTAGATCCAATTATCATTTTCACTCTTAATTCTTTTGCATTTAAGGTAGGCGTAATTTGCCGTTCACTTCCCGTAGTCCCTGTTCAAACCTTACCTGAAATTCAACTAATTGATTCTTCGATTTTTAATTATTTTAAAGTTGAATTATTGATTCCGGAACCAGTCTCGCCAAATAAGTTGATATCCTCCTAGTCCCGGGCCAATGTGTCTGAGTGAGAGGAAAGTAGGTAGGAAAGAGACTCAGGGTAATAGAGTGGAAGAGAGGGCGCGCATAGGTTAGACGGAGACAGATATGCAGTGTTGGCAGACACGAGTTGTGGAATTGCGGAAGCTCAGGCACCAAAATGCGGATTTTTCTTTTAAAGGCGAAGTTTTTGTAAAGTGGGTGTAAAATTCATATTGCTATTGAAAAACCGAAGAAAATCCTTTTAGCTATATAATAGCACTGTATTATACTCGTTGTAATGTATAAATAGAAACAAAATACCTTTTCTTGTAAACCAGAGCTGCAGATCGCGGACCGTCGGAGTTTACGTAGTAGATTTCGTATACATTTTTAGGTCAGGTTAACCTAATATATAACCTTACCTGACCTAAAAATGTATATGATCGCCACTGCGCAAACTCTGCCTGTCCGCGATCTGGTGGCTATGAATTCAATTTGTAACTACAATTTAGCGTCCTTTTTGAATCGAGGTTTTTTTATACACATTCGGAATATCTTTGCATTCAGTCTAGGGTATTCGGTATCGTTGGTACGCCGTCTGCATCATATCATCGGGCAGAGGAATTCATCGAAAGTCCAATATGCGGAGTTCTGAGCTACCCGAATTTCAGAAGGCGGAATGCGGATTGGAGTCTCAAAATGCGGTGTAAAATTCGATGTATCCGGCAACACTGGATATGGCGTACGTAACTAGGGGAGAAAATCTGCCGGTTGATGGAGCGTAATACAATGGCAAAACATGACCACGCGCGTGTAGGTGGGCTTATGGGAAATTTTCCAGCCATTACCAGCGACCTTGAAGACATAGGGGAGAGCTAGGACAAGGGACATGAGTCACGTTGGGTGAGCCAACTCGTCTTTTGAGAACACCGTAAACAGACATTTCACGGGCCCTTCACTCGAATGTTCTATCGGAAATTTAAGCGGGAAGTTGCACTGATCAGTGTCGATTTTCTGGGTCCTCAACTCAGCCAGTGACCTACAACAATTTGAAAGATTCTGGCTGTTCACTCAGAGAGGGTGGAGCAGACGCTGCTACCGCGGGGACTGCTTACAAGAAACTAACGGCTGTTACTGTCTGCTCTTCGCTCGCATGCGGCTGGCGCATCGATCGTCATCGACAGGGAAGGAGAGTGGGATTTGCGGCCTTCAGATTGGCCAGCTCTCGAAAACTGAGAGCTGGGAAGTCGTGGTGGGGAAATCACCACACTCCCACTCACCGTCTTTGGTGCGTGGGTGGGAGCGTGGTGCGTTTTCAGAATCTTTTGGAAATTACAGCAAGAAATATCTACTAATAATAATTGATTTTTGAATTCCAAACGATTGCAAATGAACGAGCAATTATTTTAAGTAATAATACAAAAAATAATACCTATAATTATTTATTCTATTACGGTAGGGGGAGAAAAACGAAGACCGTCCCGGCTTGTCCAATAGGACTTAGGAGAGATATAGTCCTTCTTTTATATATATTTACTGGAAAAGCGCCACGTTCGCCCGTCGGTGGACCTTTATTGGTTTTCACATTTCAGTTTCTTTTCTTTTTCTAAGAAAATGTGAAACGATCTCCGAAATTATTTTCGGTAAACGTTTCCGCCGGTTGAGATGCTCGGTTGGCGATAGTAGTAAGTGAGACTGAGGCGAGATAGAAAAATTTATTGTGAAAAAGGGGATACGAGAGGAATTAATAGAGAGACAAAAAGCAAGGATGGATATCCTCTGAGCCCTCTCTTATTTAATATATTAATATCAGACTTGAGATAACAAATGAAGAGAAGAGGATATGAAGGAGTTACGATGAAGGAGGAAAAGATATATACACTGGCATACGCGCAGAGTGGAAGATAAAGGAAACTGGCAAGAGAATGTGATAAAGATTCTAGGGCAGGATGGATTAGGGGGACGAGTTGATGGTGCAGTTGTAGATAACTAGATGAGTGAATGAGAATTAACAATAGAATGGATGTGAAAAAATGACAAAATGGAGGTATATGAAAAGGTAAAGACAAAAGGAAACGGAAGTCGCTTAGGCTAGAAGCGTAAACATTTGCAAGTAATGGTTATGTAATAGTATAAGTAAATCAAGATGCAGGTGTGTTATCGATCTCTCTTTCTCTCGCTTTCACTCTCGCTTTCGATAACTCGCTCACTCGTTCGCTAACATGTCCCCAACTGCTCTATCGTGAACAATAAAAATAGGGATCTGAATAGAAGATTTACTGTAAATAGTTGTAAGTAAATGTAAATAGCAAGGATAAGATATTATAAAATATGCAGGTGGAAGTAGTGTAAGATCTACCCAGAGGAAAATTATTGCAGATAAATCATTTTACTTCTTCTGTTGAAATATTATGTATTTCTACACATAGAAAAGTGTTTTCATACACTGATACACTATACAAGATATCCCAGAATCAATTTCCCGGACTCATATTGCTGTACAGAAAAAATAAATGTCAATGGAACATTGCCTTCCCAAAAATCAGTCGAAGTTTCAGTTTTTAATTCATAAAATATTTATGTTAGACCAATCAGAAGAGCAGTAAAAAAACAATCTGGACACTTGTGTCTTACAGTACACTTTTTAAAATGTTATCTTACAGTACACATTTTAAAATGTTATCGACAAAAATATCTTATGAAGACAGAAAAACTAAAAACAATATTTATAACACTCCCTTGTAGATATAAATTAGTTAACAAATTTTCAATCATGAATTGGATTGAGTTTTTTATTTTTACACCATGTGTTGAAAAGTACTAAATATTTGTAAAGTTCTGTTTTAAATGTTTTTTATTGGTGTGGATGATTTTTATCTTCAAGTTCTATTATAATATGATCTGAGATTGGGCGACGGGCACCTACTGGAGTTTCCTTGATTTCATCTGCGGTCAAGGAGGTAATCATGCCGTTTCCCATGTTTATTTTCGCCCGTCCTTCACGATGAGTACAAGGATTATGTGCATATATTCCAGCAAGAGCATTACTACTTTCCAATATTGCAAAGACGTCACCATCAAATGTTGATAATACAATTTGTTCTTGGATTGGCATCGGTCTATAGTGATTCTGCCTTAAAAGTATTTTTATTGGTTTATCCGCAGGAAAAGTGTATCTCCGAAGTTCGAATAGCCGGTGCGGATTTTTTTTGTAACAAAGCCGAATAAATTGAAGTTGGTCAAGTCCATATCCAAGTATATGAGAAACCGGAAGCGCAGGGTGATACATGGAGCTGGAAGGTAGACACGCCTTAGCAGGAGAAGGAGATCTGACCAGAGAATAAGGTCAAACAACTTTTTGAAAATCCAATTAAATTTCATTAAATTCCTAGTGTTTAGAATGAATTGAAAGAAATTCAAAAATAACTGTTTTCTTGTAAAAAGTAACTCACCCATTTTTCTGGTTTACATGCTCTACTCTGAAATGATTTAAAATTGGGCGCAGTGGGCCTACTGGAACTTCCTCAGTTTCATCTGCGGTCAATGGGGTAATCTTGCGGCTTTCTATATTAATTTTTGTCCGTTTATTAGCATTAGTGTGCTGAATGTGTATATATATTCCAGCAAGAGTATCACTACTCGGCAACATTGCAAAGACGTCACCATCGAATGTTGATAAAACAATTTGTTCTTGGGGTGGGACGGGCCTATAGATATTATGTCCCGTGAGTACTTTAATTCGTGTATTTGCAGGAAAAGTGTATTTTCGAAATTCGAATTGCCGGTGCGGATTTTTAGTGGGACTAAGCCGAATAAATTGAAGCTGATCAAGACTATATCCAAGCACGTTAGAAATGTGAAGCCTAGTAGGTGGGGCTATATATCTGGCAGGAAGATATTGTGACCTTACACGTTGAGGAGCTTCGACAGGAGAAGGAGTCCTGAGTCGAGAACTGGGTCTGGCAGGAAGAACAGAACTGTCCGGAGAATGATGTGTGTCGAAAAAAGAAACAGATTGGCCACCACGAGGAACACCGGGAATTGGGGCGCCATTAGGCAAACATTCAAACTGTGAACTTAACTCTGCAAGAAGAAACAGTCGATTACATTTTTTTAAGATAGAATTTTAATGACAAACAATTGGTAGAAAAGTATAATGTTTATGTACGAATAGACGCGAAAAATTGTATTTGGGGAAGGTTTGAAAACGTTTTTTAAAATTATAGATATAGCGTAGTATTATATTTACCAATAGAACTAAGAATCACCGTCAAAATAAAGACCACAGTATAAACGATCCTCATTTTTGGCAAGTAGAGGAAAAACTGATTTACGCGTTTGTAAAGAATTGGGATAATAGTATTATCGCCTTTATTTTTCTTCTTATCGCTAAAGTGATAAGATTTGAAATTTAAATTAATATCTAGAATGTACTATCGCGAACAAACTTAGCTTCTGCTCGCAATCCTTACCTGATTTTTTTTAATCAGTCAGTATAAAATTCATAAATCTGAACATTTTTGTTAACCGGGAAGTACCATACATTTTTCTCAAATAAAAACGGTATTTGATTCAAGATTCAAAACATATTAACAATGTTCCGGATGATTCATGTCGGGTTTTCTCTATTGTGTTTGTATTGTATCACTGTGCTGCATGAGTCTGATTTTCTCTTTCTTGCGTTCGCATAGGTATCTACCTTGCTTTTTCTACCCTGTTATCTACTCGCTTCACCGACGGATTGAGGTGGTCAGGGTCAGCTAGATGAGGGCTTCAGCTAGTGGATTGCAGTGTTTTTTGCAGGATTGAAGTGACTAACATGTGAAGTGTTCTAAAGTTCAACGTCTTGTTGCGAAACGGCACGGTGACAGTCTCGTGACACTTGCCTCGTTACACTTGCTCGTACGATGTGTAGCCCTACGCCAGTGCGTGCGCAATGCTTAGCGTTGATCAGCAGACCATCACTGCCCTCAATTCGCTTCACAGAATGACAGGTTTGCGATAGCATGTGCTTTTCAGTACTCTACGTTTGGTAAGTGTTTTATGATTTTTGAACAGCTAATACTTTGCAGCGCTGTCCTTCGTAACATTCGACACCTTCATTCTTAAGCTGTATAGTGCATGTATACTATGTAGTGTATTGAGGTCATACTGCCTGTAGTACTGTATCAAAATGAGCGTTAAGGACTGTATTGCTCAGCAGTATGGGATTTACGATCTCATCTGCAATGCAGTTTCTAGTTTGAAAAAGTCTGGTAAAACGAACCCTTCCAAGAACGTTCTCAACGTACACTTGGAAAACTTGGAAAAGAAGTGGTACAAGTTTGGTACAAATCATGATCAGATTCTGATTGTGAGTGACGACAATTCAACCGATCCATACTTTGCGCAAGATTTGTTCACTAAACGGGAAGAAAAATATGTTGCTGCAAAGGTGTATATGCAGGACGAGTTGGATGCACTTGCTGATTCTTCCTCTTCCAAATGTACAGTTCCCGCTACCAAAGATGCTTCTTTAACACAAGTGAAAAAGATGTTCCCACAACTGGAATTACCCAAATTTTCCGGTGATTTCAATGTATGGCCTGTCTTCCGGAATATGTTTTGTTCGGTGGTAAAGGATGACGCTACTCGGCCGTCAGTCCAAAAACTGCATAACTTGGAGGCTACGGTAGTGTACGGGCTTTCATCAACGCGTATTTAGGGAAACTGTTCGGTATAGAACCTGTTACTAAGGAGCACGTTTCGGGACTTCGTACTCTTTTAAATGACACTTGTGAAGTGATTGGTGGACTTACCGCCATGAACAGACTAACGAAATACTGGGATGATATTCTCATTTACATGACAGTGAAATGTTTAGACCGCTCCTCCCGTAAAGCTTGGAAAAAAAAACACATCACTTCCTACTAGTCCTTCGTTTGAGACTTTAAGAACCTTTTTATTTTCGCGAGTTAACGCTTTGGAGTCACTTGAGTTTGGGGAAGGTTCTCGTGGTATTTCTACCGATCATTGGCTCCACATTCAGGGGCTGCCAATAGCGGATCCACTTGTTTATCGGGGTGGTTTCATTGACATGATTTTAGGTGCACAGGTTTACTCGTAAGTCATTGAAGAAGGAATCCGAAAGGGCCCTTTGGGTACTACTCGTCAGATTGTTGAATGCAATGTACGGTTGATCACGAATTGTTAGACCTGCTGCGCCGATTTGTTGTACAGGAGGATCTGCTGACTGTATCTTCTAAATTCACCCTTGATGAGGAGGAGTGTGAGAACCTTTTTCTCTCCACTTATCAGCGTTCTGAAGATGGCCGCTACATTGTTCGACTTCCAGTCAAGGATCGATCGATGAATCTGGGAGATTCACGTTCTGCCGCTCATAGAATGTTCATGAGTCTCGAGAGGGCTTGGTGTCTAATCCTGATGAGCTACAATCTACCAAGGGTTACTTTTTACCGCACCACGGCGTCATCAAGGAAACCAGTTCTAGTACAAAATTGAGGCCGGTTTTCAATGCGTCTCAGCGAACTGATTTGGGTATCTCTCTAAATGAGCAACTGCATTTGGGGTCCAAACTTCAAACAGAACTTCCAGACGTCATACTTCGTTGGAGATCTTACCTGATCGTCTTCACCGCGGAAATCGAGAAGATGTTCCGACGTATTTGGATCCATACTGAAGACCGCACCTACCAGAAGATACATTGGAGGTCAAATCCTGACGACGATCTCCAAACATACTGTCTGAATATCGTAACTTTCGGATTTGCTTCGTCTCCTTACTTGACGATCCGTACTTTACATCAACTGACAGAGGACGAAGGACGACATCGCTACATTCATTGAGAAACGCCGCCAAGTGAATCTGATTTTCAAGGCAGGCGGTTTCATCTTAAAGAAATGGTTGCCGAACTGCGAGGATGTTCTACAAGGAGTGCCGGAAAATTTTAAAGAAGAAACATCGTCTGATTAATTTACTCAGGAACCAACCCATAGGGCTCTCGGAATTCTTTGGTAACCAGTTTCGGACTGTTTTAAATTTCAGGTTGAGCTTCCTGAGGAGTCTAGGACAACAACAAAAAGGATCGTTTTCTCCGAGATAGCTTGCCTCTTTGATCCGCTTGGATGGCTTGCACCAGTCTCAGTTGAAGGTTGGTATGTTCTTCGGACGTGTCTGGCTGCGAAATTCACTTAATGCTTTATGCTTCCTGCCGCACAGACTCGAAACTTTGAATGTATGCCCTGAGTCAGTATTTAACCTGCTCAATGCCGACCCTCCGAAATAAATATGAATCACTAATTTCTGGATCAAGCCCGTATTCCGATAAATACATTTTAATCAATTTTATTAAACCTGACTACCTTCTGTGAATCCCTCTTGAGCACTATATAACAATTATGTATTTTTTGTATCAAGGACCTTCCAACATGGCGGTCCATATCTGACATTAAAGGTCACTTAAGTTCGCCACCATCTTGGACGATCGGAATCGATAATAGACCCACTACCGAACAGACGCGATAAAAGAGTTTTATTCAACACTAACCACCCAATACTCCATTATTGCAAAAAGCCAATTCAAACACCCCGTTTATGCATCGTCCCCACCACACTGAATTTCAACCACGCACAATTTATAATTTTACGAAGGCGAATGGAGGAACACACCTTTTAGTTCTTTGATTATCGCTAAGCACAATAAGGCTTTACGCCCAAGAACATAGGCAGACTTCAAATCAGTGATCGTCACAACAAAGGCATTACGCCTAATCAATTTTCTCTAGTCTTTAGAAATCCGTGTGGAAGAGACCCTCATTCGCATACACGCGAGGCACGCTGTAATACTACCTACGGTCGAACACAGAGTGAACGACAAGACGCCGACTACAGTTTTTGGCGTATATGCCATGGGTTGCGTACACAGACCCGCAACTACCCTTAGCCAAGATGCGTGAAGGCGGGTTCATTTGAGTGTCCTACAGTGACTCGCCATTTTATATAGTTCATTCGCTCGCCTAACCTATAGTCTATGGCACACCTTCTATACGTAGTGCGCGCTCAAAACTATCGGCTGCTAGTGTTGACTTTTTCCATTCGACAAGAGTGCATGGCATCGCTCCCGCGATACCACATTATATCTGAGTGTCCTTCTTCACCCCGGTGTATGTGAGAGAGAGAAGGCGAGAGTGTTGTGTTTGTGAAGCGCGTGTAAGTGGGTCATGTTCTGGGTGTTCCACATGTGACAGCCGGCATAGCCGGCCCTGAGAGTGCCCGATAAACAGATTAAAACAAAGTTCGACGGAATTAGTGTTTTCATCTTAAAATAAATGTTAAACCCCAGTCTGGTGACGATTCGGAGCAGCGGGGTTACAATCCCTAGGCCTCGAGGGGTTTGTTTACGGCAACAGGGCATCCCTCTCTAAGCTCCTGTCAAATGACAGCTCTTAAATGGATTCTGTGCTCGACCAGGTATAGTCTCTTTATGAATTTAAAATTGAATTTATTTTGAATGGACGTGAACAATTATTAAATTTGGGCGGGGTATAGCATACCACGTCACAATATGTAAAAACAACATAGCCTGAAACTTCAGTTTCAGGTCAGCGCTGAAGAAATGAACTGCATTGTTCACGAAACGTCGTCAAGTTTCGCAGTTTTGAATTCAACAAATTGAACATTTTTAAGATTTTTGCAATGAAATTTCAAAATGTTTCTTGAGATTATATAAAGAATTTAAATTAATTATTCATTTTAATGAACTAGATTTACGATAATATTTCAAAAACGTTTTAAATCATTTCACATGAGTGCCTAATATCACAAAAAAGAGTGTCGAAGATTTTGGAACAAACTTTCTCAATTTCGCAAGATTGAAAAATTGTTGAAAAAAATCTGAATCATTTTAAAATGTTTGTACAAGTTTTTTAAAAAATTTTGAACATGGATAAAAATTCTTACAAAGTTTTCAAGACGGAGACGGGGCATACCTGCTTCATCCCCACAACAAATTTATTGTCTTTTACAACAGCCTCAACAATGGTTTTATTACATAAATAAAAAATACAAACCCTAGGAACAATTTCAGTAATTTGAGAGTAGTTTGAGATAAAAAATATTAAAATTTTTCAAAAATGATATACTAGTGTTAAATTTCTTCCAAGCTGACTTTTTGAAAAATCCGTTCAAATCTTCTCAAAAATTCAGGAAAATTATATTTACATAACTTTATAAGTAAATACGTCAATGTTACTAAAAAATAATTAGTTATTCACATATAGTATTTAAAATTTGAAATTATCTTGCTCCCTAAATGAAAAAAATACGAGCGCGCATAGCAAATGTGTTTCTCGAAAGCCTGATTAGCTTCTCGCTACTAGAAGTTATTTTATATCATAAATTAAAAATTTTTTTAATTTAATCTCCAACCAATTTCGTTGAAAAAAAATTCACAGAAAGCCTTATGCGAATTTGTAAACATATGTGTTTATTTTATAGCGCCTTTATTGCTGGTGTTCCTCGTGGCAGGCTCAGATCATCTGCTTCCAAGTGCATGGCTCCTCCTACTAGCCTTCCTTCTTCCGACGGATGTGGATGTGGACTTGACCAGCTTCAATTTGTTCTGCTTACTTCCACTAAAAATCCGGACAGGGTATTCAAACTTGGAAAATACACTTTTCCTGCAAATAAATTAATTTTATTACACGAAGGACCGAATAAATATGGGCTCATTCCAACGAACGAAGGCATTGTATCATCAACATTTGATAGTGACGTATTTGCCATATTGGAGAGTAGTAACAATCTTGCTGGAATATATGCATATATTCCTCGCACCAGCACAAAATTTCGGGTAAAAATGAACATGCAAAGTGGAACGATTACCCCATTGACAGCAGATGAAGGGGTGGAAATTCCAGTCGGCCGCCGTCGCCCCATATTAAATTATTTTAGAATACAACATGTAAGCAACAATCATTCACGTCATTCAATCAGTTGAAAAAAATGTAAAAATAAAAAAAAGTTTTTAATCCAAAGCCATCTTTGAATAGAACGAGTGACTTTGAATAAGTTTCCTGTGACACAAGGTCACTTTGGTGCATGTGGATCCCAACCTAAATCAACCGCTCAAGTTAAGGTGTTGATTTCTCACAGCAGGTTTTTAAAAACCAATAGATTTTCATTTTCTAACATTAAAAATATGAATTATTTGTCAAATTATTAATTACAATATTTTTCAAGTACTACGAGTTCTAATCATTTTTTAACCGAGTTAAATTGATTTTTAAATTATTAATACTAATTAGTAAAATAAACAAGAAGTCCAACATAAGGCCAGTTTCGGGGTTTGACTCGCACTATCCGTGACACTAAATCAGTCGTTGGAAACGTAAAAGTAAGGCTGTATAACATTTTCCGGTTTTATTTTGTTCTTAAATGAAAGATTAGGTTTTTTTTATTCAGGAAAATTAAGGATCTTCTAGGTATATTATCAAGTTCAAAATCACGTAATTCATGAACTTGGTTTATAAAATTAAAAACAAAATCTGCACTGCTTATTGCAGCAAATTTTAGAAAAGAACCCCAACCGTATGATGCACATTTTTAATTTAGAAAAGCTCAATTTACGCGTTGAGAGGTTCTTAGCAAGTCACAAGGTATGATATCTCCAGAAAATACAAATTACTCTGATTTTCATGAATAAGTAATTACCGGCGTAAAAATAAAATGAACAATAATTTGAAGCTTGTATCCTCAAAAATTTAACTAGTTTAGATATGCCAAACATACATTTCAGGGTAGCTTCTAGTATTTTCCCAATAAAAAAAAATTCGGAATTGGAAATTTTAAACTAACTATTTAAAAATAATAATTGGAGCAGTGAAGAATTGCGTAAATGTATATAGCTTCTAGGTGTTTAATAATACCTTATCACTTTAGCGATAATAATAAAAAGTTAGTGCGATAAGAATAAAAAGGTAGGAACGAAATTTTCGGTCTTTCTGTTTAACACTTAGATTTTTATTGTCGTTCTATTTGAAAAAATCTCATTATTATTTCCATAACAGCTTCTATTGCGAGACGCCTATGAGGCATGAGATTTCAATTAAGATTCAAGATATCTACTCTAAGAACACACCATTTTCTTTAATAAAATATAAATCAGTTTTCCCTCTAATTACAAAAAATGACGATCGTTTATACTGTGGCCTTTATATTGACGGTGCTACTTAGTTCTATTGGTGAATATAATACTATTCTATATATAGTATATAATTTTAAAAACATTTGTGAGCTTGCCGCAAATAAAAAATTTTGCGTCGCAATATTAATTCTATTCTAATTACTATTATCTTTCAAACTCTATTTGAGTTTGGCCGAAAAAAATACAAATTTAATGTGTAAGGTTAGCTATAGTAATTTAAGCTGTTTCCAAAATACATTATGTAGTTGCTTTTAAAGTTTTTCAGAAACAATTTCGAGGTACGTTTTCTAATCTCTCTTGATTCCCGAATAAGTTCTTCCTCGTAGGAGCCAATTCGAGACAAAACACAGTCTTTCATGCACATCACATCCATATGCATGCAAGTTCGAAAAATTCTTTCCAAAAAGTGGAATTTAAAGAAAATTCCATTCAGAAAAGAGTATAAGATTTTTCGACGTATATAATTTGATAGAACGTTTTTAGCTGGCGTATTAAAGTGAATAGATATAATCCATTGTTATCAGTGTAGCTTCAAAATTCAACGATTGGTCCCACATCTTACGCTTGACTCATTGGCAAACACAGTAAATTATTCCTGGATTATTTTTTAATTTATTAACTCAGATGTTGTTTTTGAACGTGAGATAAGAATTTCTGCGAAGCTAAAAATATAAGGTTCTTCGCGTACGTTGATTTTTCATCTTAAACATTCGCCGAGACAATGAATTATCAAAGCTAATAAGTGCAGGTCAAAAACAAATTTGATTTTTTTTTTAATTTCGACCTATAGGAGACAAAATTTTGGATAAATAGGTAATCAATTTCAAAAACTTAGAATAAGAAAACAAACGCATCTCTGTGAACCAAAACTTAAATAGAGAAAAGTTATCTTCAGAATTAAATTAAAATTTATTAGGTGAACCAATATTTTTAAGTATTTTTCAAAATCAAACTTTTTGAATGACCGAAAGAAATATCTATTCTAATAATAATTAATTTTAAATTTCCAAACGATTGTGAAATAAAAAAGCAATTATTGTAAACGATAATAAAAAAATAATACATATTTATTGTATTACGGAAGGGGAAGAAAGAGAAAGGACGTTTCGGCTTGTTCAATGGGTCAAAGGAGAGACATTGACCTTCTTTTATCAATATTTACAGAAAGCGCCACATTCCCCCGTCGGCGAACCTTTATTATTTTTCACATTTCACTTTCTTTTTTTTTCTAATAAAATGTGAAACGATCTCCGAAATCATTAACGATGAACGTTCAAACCGATTGAGATCATCGGCTGGCGAGAGTAGTGAGTCACAGGGGAGAAGGGAAAGCGAAGAGAAGAACAGAGGAGAGCGCGCGTAAGTAGAAATGAGTGAGTGACTGTGCTCTGGAATTTAAAAGCTCTTGGCGGAAGGGAAAGTGGCGTGGACGATGAGTCATGTTGAAGATTAGCAAGCTCGTTTTCTGAAACACCATGAAAGCGATAATTTGTCACGTAGGCCATATCGCAACTTTCCAAGGAAAGTTTGAATGACGTATTACGTTCAACAATTGTCGCTTTCTTTGGTGTCCTCTATCCGTCATTAGACTGAGAAACGAAAAGGAAGGATATGCGTCCTCTGAGTTATAATGGAGATCATAGAGCTCATATAAGAGAAAGGATACAAAAAGCAGCAGTAGTAATAAAGCAGATATAGGGAATAGGAAAAAGAAGGTTAAAAAAGAATTGGTGAAGGAAAATGTGGTTATTTGATACGCTACTATGACGGGTATTAGGTTATCCAGCAAATATATGGGGATGGAAAGAAAGGAAAGTTTTTGAGGGTTTGCAAGAAAGGTATATAAGGTGGACGCTAGTGGTACACTAGAGGACGCCAGGATATATGGTGAGAAAGGGAAGAGAATTGAAAGAACGATGGTGAATGAATGAGGAATCAAAATATAATAAATGGGATAAGATTTTAAAATAGGTAGAAGTACCAATGTATTTTGAAAAGGGATTGGGAGAGAGAAAATGAACCAGAATAGCACGATTTAGATTGGGAAACGAAGTAAGGGAAGGAATGTATTCGGAAAAGAAAGAGAACAGAAAGTGCAGAATGTGTGAATGGAAAGAGGAAACATGGGAGGATGTATAAAAGGGATGTAGGGGAGGAACGTAAGCTAAAGGTAGCTTGCAAGAGAATGTGGTAAAGATGCTAGGGAAGGATGGATTGGGAGAAAAATGAATGGTGGAGTTGGAGATAACTAGATGAGTGAATAAGACACAATGAAAAAATGGATGTGAAAAAATGGCACAATGGAGGTACAAGATAAGATATAGAAAAAAGGAAACGAAAGTTGCTTGGATTATAAGTGTAAAGATTTGTAAGTAATGGTTATGTAATAGTATAAGTAGATCAAGATGAGGGTGTTTTATCGATATCTCTCTCTTTCTCTCGCATTAATTTTCGCTTTCGATCGCTCGCGCACTCGTTCGCTAAAATGTCCCAAATGGCTCTATAGTAAAGAATAGTAATAGGGATCCAAATATAAGATTTGCCTGAACCAGATTATCATTAATTCTATAATAACTAGAAATTATTAAGGATTTCTTACCTCAGACGTAGTAGATATAATTGAAAAGAATTACTCTGCTATGTGTGTTTATACATTGACTCACTATACAAGGTGTCCCAGACTCAATTGTCCTGACTTATATTGCTGTACAGAAATAAAAAATGTAAATCGAAAATTCCTTTTCCAAAAATCAGTTGAAGTTTTAGTTTTTGATTTATAACATATTTGTGTTAGACCAATCAGGAGCGCAGTAAAAAAAACAGTCCTGACGCTTGAGCCTGGGACACCCCGTATATTTATAGTGCGGATTTTTTTTGTAACAAAGCCGAATAAATTGAAGTTGATCAAGTCCATATCCAAGTATATGAGAAACCGGAAGCGCAGGGTAAGACATGGAGATGGAAGGCAGACTAGCCTCAGCAGGAGAAGGAAATCTGGCCAGAGAATAAGGTCATACAGCTTTCTGAAAATCCAATTAAATTTAATTAAATTCAGGTGTTCAGGGCGAATTGGAAAAAAAATTGAAAATCCAAAACAGATTTATTAAGCTCAGGGGATTTCAAGTTAAATTCTTGAAATCATTGGGTTCTCTGTTTTAATTCAATAAAAGAAGCGACTAACTTCAAGAAGTACCTTAGAAAGGACTGGAAAAAAAAAGATACGATAACTGGTTTCTTTTAAGAAGTAACTCACCCATTATCGTGGTTTACATGCTCTACTCTAAAATGATTTAAGATTGGGCGCAGGGCGCCTACTGGAACTTCTTTAGTTTCATCTGCGGTCAATGGGGTAATCTTGCGGCTCTCTATATTTATTTTTGTCCGTTTATTAGCTTTAGTGTGCCGAATCTGTATATATATTCCAGCAAGAGTATCACTTCTCGACAACATTGCAAATACATCACCATCGAGTGTTGATAAAACAATTTGCTTTTGGGGTGGGACAAGTCTATAGATATTATCTCCTGTGAGTACCTTAATTCGTTGATTCACAGGAAAAGTGTATCTTCGAAATTCGAATTGCCGGTGCGGATTTTTAGTGGTACTAAGCCGAAGAAATTGAAGCTGATCAAGACTATATCCAAGCACGTCAGAAATGGGAAGCCTAGTAGGTGGAGCTATATATCTGGCAGGAGGATGCCGTGACCTTATACGTTGAGGAGCTTCGACAGGGAAAGAAGTCCTGATTGGAGAATGGGGTCTGGCAGGAAGAAGGGACCTGTCCGGAGAATGTCGTATGACGAAAAAAGAAAAAAACTGGCCGCCACGAGGAACACCCGGAATTGGGGCGCTATTAGGCAAACATTCAAACTGTGAACCTAACTCTGCAAAAAAAAACAGTCGATTACATTTTTTCGAAGACAGAATTTTAACGAGAAACTATTGGTAGAAAAGTATAAGGTTTCTGTACGAACAGACGCAGAAATTTTTATTTGTGCAAAGTTTAAAAACCTTTTTTAAAATTATAGGTATAGTGTAGTATTATATGTACCAATAGAACTAAGAATCGCCCTCATAAGAAAGACCACAGTATAAACGATCCTCATTTTTTGGCAAGTAGAGGAAAAACTGACTTACACGTCAGTGAAGAATTGGGTTAATAGTGTGTCGAATTAATTTGATATCTTATAGGTTTCGAGCTTCTTCTTCTGTGATATTATAGTTTATATTTCATATATCCGTCCTAGGAAAGGAATATAGTTTTCTCAATAGAGGATACTGTGGAGGTATTATTATCGCCTTTATTTTTCTTCTTATCGCTAAAGTGATAAGATTTGAAATTAAAATGAATATCTAGAATGTACTCTCGCGAATAAACTTAGCTTCTGCTCGCAATCCTTAACTCATTTTTTTTAATCAGTCATTATAATTTTCATAAATCTAAAAATTTGTGTAACTGGGAAATACAATACATGTTTCTCAAATAGAAACGATATTTGATTAAGGAAATTGTTTAATATCTTTTTAGGTTTGAACTGGCTTAAATATTTTCATAATTTGTAAATGTTTGAAGTATTTTTTGATATAATTCGTGAAGAATTAAAAAAAATATCCTGAAATCTACCAGATTTTTTCCGATATTTTAGGAAATCAGAATAATACTTATATGTTTAAATAAATGTATTCTTAAAAAAATAAATAGAGCACGTATTTGTTTAACAATTATTTAAACGAATTTGGATGTTCCTATGCACATTTATGTTTGTTAATATTTTCTTAGTGGATCCAAAAAGATAAATTTGTCACGTAGGCCATATCGCAACTTCAAAAAGAAAGCTTGGGGGACGGCTCACGTTCGACAACTTTCGATTTCTCAGGGGTACGCTATCGGGCTGTTGGCCCACAACATTTTGGTAGAAGCTTTGACTATTTTGATGAAATGCAATATCTTGCGACTTGAAATCTTAAGAATGTAAAGTGTTTCATATTTAATTCAATATGGTATCGAATATAAATAACGTAAAAAAATGGCGGGCCTATCATTGTCTCTAATTCATAAATGTAAGTGCTGCAACATGTCAGTAATAATAATAACCAATTTCATGAAATTTTTGTTCCGCAGTAAAATTTTTTCTTACAAGTCTATAATAATATTTCGGAAAAAAACCAGTTGCGCGAGTGAATGAGAAGAAATTTTTTTATTTGTTTCTGAAAAGGACTGTCTGGGACATTTGCGAAAGATTGAAGCATAGGAACCATGATCCATTAACATTTTATTATCATTTGTGATCACAAGTTACTTGTAACATTTCAAGATTACCAAGGATCATAAAAAATTTCATCTTTCTGTTTTACATTTTTTTTATAGGTGTGGATGAGTTTGTTTCACTAGATCCACTATAAAATGAACTGAGATTGGGCGCTGGGAGCCTACAGGAGTTTCCCTGATTTCATCTGCGGTCAAGGAGGCAATCATGCCACTCTTAATGTTTATTTTTGCCCGTGCTTCACGTCGAGTGCGAGGATTAGGTGCATATATTCCAGAAAGAACATTACTACTCTCCAATATTGCAAAGACGTCACCATCGAACGTTGATAATACAATTTGTTCCTGGATTGGTATCGACCTGAAGTGATTCGGCTCTACAAGTATTTTCATTGGTTTATCCGCCGGAAAAGCGTACCTTTGCAGTCCAAATAGTCGGTACGGATTCACTTTGTAACGAAGGCGAATGAATTGAAGTTGGTCAAGTTCATATCCAAGTATGTGTTTTAACTGAAAGGCAGGGCGAGACATGGACCTGGTAGGAAGAACAGCAACATTGCATTAATTTCACATAATTACGAGTAAATAGAATCAGTGAATGAGAATCTGATAATATTTATAAGAATGCAAAACGAATTTAAAAGTTTTCCGGGGGGAAAACAATTTTAAATCCAAAGCAGATTCGTTAATTTCTTTTTAGAATAATAACATAAAAGACTCTTAGACAAAAAAGTGACAAAAGCTGGTGTCTTTCAAAAAGTAACTTACCCATTACTATTGTTCACATGATCCACTCTAAAGTTATGTGAGATTGGGCGAAGAGAGCCTACTGGAACTTCCTCAGTTTCATCTGGTGTCAATGGGGTATTCGTGCCGCTCTCCATATTTATTTTGGCCCGTTTATTAGCTTTGATGTTTCGAAAATGTTTATATATTCCAGAAAGAATATCAATACTCGACAATATTGCAAAGACGTCACCATCAAGTGTTGATAACACAATTTGTTCTTGGGGTGGCACGGGCTTATAGACATTATTTCCTGTGAGTATTTTAATTCGCTCATAAGTAGGAAAAGCGTATCTTCGAAGTTCGAATGGTCTGTGCGGATTTTTAGTAGGAGTGAGCCTAATAAAGTGAAGTTGGTCAAGGCCATATCCATTTCCGTCAGCAGAAGGAAGCCTGGTAGGTGGAGCTTTATTCATGGCAGAAGGAGACCGCGACCTTGCACGTTGAGGAGTTTTGGCAGGAGGAGACCTGAGCGGAGAATGAAATCTGGCAGGAAGAACAGGACTGGCAGGAAGAACAGAATTGGCTGGAAGAACAGAACTGGCAGGCAGCAGAGAAATTGTGGGAGAATTTTGGGTGTCGAAAAAAGAAGATTGGTGGCCACGAGGAACACCAGGAATAGGAGCGCCATTAGGCAAGCATTCAAACTGCGAACTGAATTCTGCAAGACGAAACAGAAGATTTATTTTCTTTTGAAAAACGAATTTTTTTGCATTACTAATATTAATCTAAAAAAACAGCTAATAAATTCTGGTCGTACTGCGTCGGTAATTTTATGCAAGTAAAAATTTAAATTTTATCGATAGATTTCAAAAACTGGTGGTTTATATTTTAAAATAATGACACAAATTTGAATAGTATTTATAACTTTTTGTATTCAATTAATTTCATAGATTAAGTTCAAAGTAATTTCACTCATGACCGAATCCATTTTATATCAGACAGGGTTCTACAATTGAAATCGCAGAATCTCTTGGGGGCAAAATATGTTTTTTTTTAAGAAATCAGGCGGTACGTACCTTGCGGTTTTGCAAACAAAAATTTGATTACAATTTGTGTTTGCTCAATAACTTTTGTAGCCAGGAGAATTCTTTTTCTTACAATCGAATTTTCTTCTTACAATCGAAAAAAATAAAAAAGGTTCTTTCTGGAAAACCCCAAATTTTGAATTTTTCCAAATATTTTTGAAACGTTTCTGCTAATAAGGAAAGGCATCATATCAGCATCATACTGGCTGAACCATTTTTGGGGCTGGCAAAATTTTCTTTTCTTAAAAATTTAATATTCGAATTTTTCTCGTAACTTATGTGTGCAAAACTTTACTGTTAACATTTTTTCGTATCTGTCACTGTTTCCAAGAAAAAGTAGAAAATTCAATTGTAAGAATTGACGAATTTGGTGAAAAATTTAAGGATGGGTTTTCTTCGAAAGAAGACGATGACCGCCCTTGGAATCATGAAGAAAATAATAAATATCTCCATCAGGTCAAAAGGTATAGAAGTGTAAAGAAAAAATTCCGCATTTTTCTCAAAACAGAGCAGAAAATTCAAATATGCTCTAAAAACAAAACATATTTAGTTTTAAAAATTAAAGATATAGTATAGTATTATATTCACCAATAGAACTTAGAATCACCATCAACATGAATACCACAGCATAAAAGGTCCTGATTTTTCACAACTACAGGAAAAGCTGAATCGGAAGTTAATGAAAAATTTGGTTAACTCCGTCCCGAATGAATATTCTAATGTTTTATTAGAGTTTATATATGACATCTTAATCGCCATCTCATGTACCGTAGGCGTGAAGCTTGTCCTTCTGAGATATTCGTGTTTATATTTCCTATATCAGCCCAAGAAAGCAAATTAGATTTCCTCAAATCATGATTTATAACAACTTTAAGTAATAAAAAGTCAATCATATTGTAAACAACAATGATTGCGACATTTTGCAGATAATCGGAGAATGTTTTTCATTTTATATAAATGGATATTTAACTAATATTTAGCCTTCTGAATCATTTGTTTTTAATACCTCTGTTTGCTCCTCATTGCAATCGTACCAACACTTCAAACTGACGACATTGCTATATCCAGGTTAGAGGCCAAAGAATAAGCTTTTACGCAATGAAAAGATAAAAAAAATTTTACCAGTCACGATAATATTAGTCCACATTCTTTGACGAAAGTAAATAAAGTTAGGTTTGAATGAAATCTATTACAAAATGATAATAACAGTAGAACTTCATAAAGGAAATAAGAAAAATATTCTAAAAATGAGTTCTTTTTTTAATATAGATCATTACCAATTTTTAACGCTAATTGTGAACCTACAACTCTACTGTTTTTATTTTTGAAAATTAGTAAATAATCTTCGAATTGAGTTATTCGTTAAGAAAATAATTGTTTCTTACATCAATGAATGATAAATCATTAATCTTTTTCTAAACAATAAGTGGGTCACGAAAATATTAAAAGCATTTTTGTCGCTTTACCTTAATGTCGATTGAGTAATTTGAAAACCTCTAAGGAAATAATGTTGCCAAATGCACACACACACAATTAGGAATTCATTGACAATTAAAGGACAGAGACAAGGAATTTCACAATAGTGTGCATAGTAAAACTAAAAAACGTTTCAGATTTATTAATTTGAAATTTTATTATTTAACGTAAGCCAGACATATTCAGCAGAATTAAAATTTGTATTTTTTATGAGCAAAAGTAACCTCATTTTCAAATATCTATCAAAAGATGTATTTTTACAACAGTTTAAAAATTACCAAAAAATAATTTCTATCAAAAGAGATAAATTCTTAACCCCCCAAAAAACTACTTTTCTATAAAAAAATTAAATAGCAAAAAAAGATTTTTTAAGCAATCAGTCTCAATAATAAACAGCTGGTTGAAGTTATAGTTGAAGTTTCCGCGTTGAGTGAACAGTCGCAACGTCATGACACAGTTAGACAGGTAGGCTGTTAGGGAACAGTGCCTTACCGCAGCGCTCCTGCTTTGTCACGCCTTAGTGAATACTGCAGTGAAATTTGTTCTTATCTACAATAGGGTCATCTCCTTATAGGAACATCATTAACGATGAATCATTATAAACCTATAACAATATTTCTGAAAAAACTAGTTGCGTGAGTGAATAAAAAGCAAATTTTTCATTTTTTTCTCACACAGACTTTCTGTGATATATCTAAAAGATTAAGTCATAGAAACCATGATACATTAATATTTTATTATCATTTCTAATCACAAGTTACTTATAGCATTTTGAGACGACTACAAATTATAAATAATTTCATATTTTAGTTTTACATTTCCTTTAATACTGTGAATGATTTTGTTTTACAAGATCTACTATAAAATCAATTGAGATTGGGCGTCGGGAGCCTACTGGAGTTTCCCTGATTTCATCTGGGGTCAAGGAGGTAATCATGCCGCTTTTCATGTTTATTTTTGCCCGCCCTTCACGTTGAGTGCGAGGATCATGTGCATATATTCCAGCAAGAACATTGCTACTCTCCAATATTGCAAAGACGTCACCACCGAATGTGGATAATACAATTTGTTCTTGGATTTGCATCGACCTAAAGTGATTCTGTCCTGCGAGTATTTTTAATGGTTTATCAGCAGGAAAAGTGTATATTCGCAGTTCGAATAGCCGGTGCGGATTTTCTTTGTAACAAAGCCGAATAAATTGAAGTTCGTCAAGTCCATATCCAAGTACGTGAGAAAACGGAAGCGCAGGGCTAGACCTGGGCTTGGCAAGAAGACCGGCCTCGACAGGAGAAGGAAATCTGGCCAAAGAATAAGGTCTTATGAAATCAAAATGGATAAAAAGTAATTCAAGTTAATACAAAAAAATGTTGAAAACCAATGAAATTTCATGAAATTTAAATAAATAAGAAGGACTAGAATTAGTGAATAAGAATAGTGACTTTTTCTAGATAGAGTGCTTTAAAAGAGACGTCATAAAAAACTGTCCATAACTGGTGTCTTTCGCAAAGTAACTTACCCATTAGTGTGGTTTACATTCTCTACTCTAAAGTTATGTAAGATGGGCGAAGAGGGCCCACTGGAACTTCCTCAATTTCATCTGTAGTTAATGGGGTAATCCTGCTGCTCTTTATGTTTATTTTAACCCGTCCTTCAGATTTAATGCGAGGATTATGTTTATATATTCCAGCAAGTATAATATTACTCCTCAATATTGCAAGGACGTCACCATCGAATGTTGTTAACACAATTTGTTTTTGGGCTGGCACTGCCGGAAAGATATTATGTCTTACGAATATTTTGATTCGTTTGTCCCCAGGAAAAGTATATTTTCGAAGTTCAAATTGCCGGTGTGCATTTCTGGTGGGAGTAAGTCGAATAAATTGAAGTTGGTCAAGTCCATATCCATTTCCGTCAGAGGAAGGAAGTCTGGCATGTGGAGCTATATATCTGACAGGAGGAGACCGTGATCTTGCACGTTGAGGAGCTTCGGTAAAAGCGGGAGACTTGAGTCGATAGTGAAGTCTGGCAGAAGGAGACGAACTGGCAGGAGGATGCGAACTGGCAGGAGAATGGAAACTGGCAGAAGGATGCGAACTGGCAGGAGAATGCAAACCGGCAGGAGGATGTGAACTGGTAGGAGGATCTTGTATGTCGAAAAAGAAAGAAAATGATGAACCGCTACGAGGAACACCAGGAATTGGAGCACCGTTAGGCAAACATTCAAACTGTGAACTTAACTCTGCAAGAAGAAAAAGATAATTGAACTTTCTCGATGAAAGAATTTTTTTGCATCACTCATAACAATCTACGAAGTACACAGCTAATAAATTCTATTTGCAGCATGACGTTGGTTCATAGCGATGCTGTGATACAAAAGTGTACGATTTCTGTACGAATAGAATTCGATAAAAATTTCCGGAATTGTAAAACTTAGAATTTAATACGGGTCTCGTTCTAATAAGATTTGACGCAGTTTCCATGAGAACATTTTTATTGAGCAGTAAACGGAAAACCATAGTATTTTTGATACAGTGCATATTATGGCGCAAACATTTTCATTCTCGGAAAGTTTAAAAACCTTTTTGAACTTATGGATACAGTATAGTATTATATTCACCAATAGAACTAAGAATCTTCGCCATGATAAAGACCACAGTGTAAACGATCATCATTTTGCAACTATAGAAAATCCTGATTTATACGATAATGAAGAATTTGGTTTGCAGTGTATCGAATTATTATTCTGTTTTATTAGAGTTTACATATGACATCTTAATCACAATCTTATGTGTTATAGGCGTCAAGCTATACTCAGTTTAGAGGCCAAAAAACAAGTTTTTACGCAATGAAAAGATAAGTGATTTGATAAGAGTCATGGTATTATC
>CAKNWT010334551.1:0-14006 GCA_932066315.1 Andricus coriarius
TTTATTTATTTTATTTATTTTATTTATTTTATTTATTTTATTTATACATTTTCAGGTTTGCCGCAGAGGTACCCTTCAGAATGGCGAAGTGCGAGACGTAGTGGCATTAATGTGAGACAACAGAGGAGAGGGCTCATGGTGTCGCCCTGAAACACCCTCTCTGAAAGGTGACACTGTTAGTGTTCACACGATGTTTTCCAGATGAGATAGTAAATCTGGTTTTCCAATGCGGCATTAATCTCTCTATGTAATCCCTCACGATGTGTGGATGAACCTTTAAGCTTTCCAACAGACAGATGATAAGTCTATGGGAGGGTGAATCAAAAGCTTTCCGGTAATCAATCCAGGCCATCGATAGGTAACGCTGATAGAATGCTGCGTCTTTACAGACACTTCTATCGATGAGCAGGTTCTCCCGACATCCTGCTACGCCTTTCTTTGAGCCACGTTGTTCGTACATCTCTCGCCACACAGGTCCAATTGTCCGTACAATCCTATCATTTAGGATAGCTGTAAAGATCTTATACAGTGTGTTCAGACAAGTTATTGGCCTGTAATTTTTAGGGTCAGCTAAGTTGCCCGTCTTTGGCATGAGTACTGTGCGCCCTTCTACCAACCACTCAGGAATAGGCTCTTCCGACTTTAGATATGAGGTGAAAATGCGGGCCAGATGCTGGTGGGTTGAAGGAAACTTCTTCCACCAGAAGGTCTTGATACCATCTGGTCCCGGAGCGGAATAGTTCTTCATGCCTCTTAATAAGTTATCATTGTTGTTCCCACGAGCAGCTAGGGAAAAGGGTTCGTCCATCCGTGTAGAGCAACGCATGCAAAGATAAGGCTGCATACTCTGAGAGGTCGCCCGGTATCCCAGAGTCACCGTTTGAGACACCTCACCTAGGTGCCATTCAGCTTTCGGCACGATTGTCACGCCTCCGCTTAGGGGTTATTCCTGCGGGACCATCCCTGGACAATTGTCCGCGTCTGCGTATTAATTATTGTAACCATATTCAGCAGAAACCCTTGGTACAGGGACCCTCTATCTGCAACCCGAGGACGCGTTCGGCGGCTTTGTCATAGGCCACGTATCACAGCCGTGAGATGGGTGGTCACCATCCCTTTCGCGAGTGCCTTGGCATATTTTTGGCACGCGGGTATGGCTTTGAGGTTACGAACCAGTGATAGTTTCGCACCTCTGAGAATAGCTATCACAAAGACAATTACTTGTACTGAATATTTTGGATATTTTGGCATCTTGGCAATATGCGCACTATGCGCGCATATTGCTATCTGGGATGCTTCATACATAAAACCACATCTGCACCCGCAGTTTCTTCTTGAATAACTTCCAGAGAAAGAGGAGCTGTTTTCAATTTATGATGAGTGAATTCTTCTATCGACGTAACAATTATCGCATTCTGCAAAATCTCGACGTCGCTGAGATCAGACCAATTATTCTTGATATTTGAACCTGCGAATACTGACTATGGACAAAGGTTCGTCAGTTCTTCCTCCTTGGAATTAATAGTACATCTATTATTGACCTGGAAAAACATGGATGATATTTGATATTGATTTAAGATAAGTAATTATCTGCACTATAAGGCAAAGGAACGAAAAATAATTAGGGATCCAAATTTGAATCTGCATTCTTTTCTGTATAGGGGAATCTATGCAAGAGTAGGTACTAAAATTGGAAAATGTTTTATATACATATCTTAAAGAAAATTATTCAGGAAAAAACAGCCTGCGGGGAAGTTTAGTCAATCTTTGAACTACTTTCATCTAAAAACAAATTAATAAAATCCATAATTTCATTGATTTAAATGTTTAGACGACAAAACCTCGATGTACCTTTTTCACAGTTCTCTTTGAAGAATATTTTACCGCCTTTGGTGAAAAAGATATAGACGAAATCACTTTTATTTTTGCGCAGTCATAAAATAGCACACATGAAATCTTAACTTGAATCCTTTTAGTAGAGAATCAAACTGTGATTCATTAACACTTTCGGATCCCGGTGGGTGCAAGAGTTTGGTAAGATGCATGTTTCGTAACACCTAACCAAAATTAACTGACAGAAAGGCATACCTCAAGGCTTGCAGCACAGAACTAGATAACCAACATTTTTACCGAAAATGGGCTTAAGGCATAAAAAAATGCTTAAAAATCAAATACATGTTGTGTTAAAAGGATTTGTTCGAAATATTATTTTTAATATAGTAGTAAAAAGATTGGTAATTCGGGACCAAATAACTCATTCTCTGTACTTGTCTCCCATCTTCTTCTTCTTTTGTTTTAATTGCCTAACCTGTTAACTTTTTTTAAAACCTTTTTCTGACCCAGGGCTGGCTTTATGGATTTGGGCGCCCTGTGAAACAAGCAAAATAGCGCTCCCCCTCTATTGAAATAAATAAAATGTTGTAAATTCGATAATTTTGAATAAATAAATACATTATTATATAAGTAGTTGCTATTAAAAATTGTGATGAATACATGTTTTTATAAATAAAATTAATAAATTCACTTTTGTGATAAGTTTTCGAAATACAACTTATTATTTTATATACATACATATTTATAGAATATGTACCGATTAGAGATACGGAATTAGGTGACAAATTTTTATAACTATTTGAGACTTCATATTGAGGGTAGAAAAATTTTTATTTTTCGAGTCTTTATTTTAGCAAATTTGTTGATAAGAGCAGAAAAATCGAGTAACTGTAACAGATTGTTTTCAATTGACAAGATCGCGAGAGTACTGTAACAGTATCTGGCAGCATATATTTTAAATGCAATAGCTCAGTATAGAGCTATTTACAATTAACATCAGTTTCACTGTCATGAGTTAGTTTTCCTTCTAATTCAGGGCAAAATAGTCTGAAACTATTCTCTTCAGGGATCTTTTTAAAATTGTATAGAAGTGACCAAATCTTATTATAATTTTCTAGTTGCTCAAATCGTTCTTTGATTGATACACGCGCAATATGTAAAACCACGAAAAAAAATTGACTTCAAAAAATCGTTTTGGCTTTTCTATTAGTTTGTCTGGTATTTCATAATCGAATTGCCTCTTTTTGTTTAGCGTAAGTCCCTTTTTTCGAAAACCAGTTCTACTTCTAAGTGGTCTGCGGTTTCTCTGGCGATTATCAAAGCGTTCTCAAAACTTTTATTTCGGTAATCTTCTAGAAATTTCTGGCAGAATCCTAAGAGTTTACTAATTAGTAAAAGATCCTCGGAAGCATTTTGCATTAATTTGCTGACGATATCCACATGAAATAATATGTCATACCAAGCACTCATTGATACAATAAATTTCAAATCTGTTACGTATTTGGTCAGCAAGTGTACGAGCTTCATCGCGTATGTACATCAGAATCATTGTCTTCGTCGACAGAAAGAGCTATCAAAGCAGATCTATTTTCCCATCGAGTAATATAAAGAGGTTTTAAAGTGAACATTATTACGTAAATACACAAAACTTCCAAACATTGTGTTGATCCGGAAAGAATACATAAATTGGTTGAATTATTCCAAAAAGTCAAACAGATTAATTACATGATTTTGCTGCATCTCCTAATACTAAGTTGATGCTATGATTTCCGCATAGTAGATAACTTGCTCTATGATTTATATTGAGAATTCTCGCTTGAACTCCATTCAAGTTAACATTTGTCAAAAAAAAAAAATTTTTAATGTTGAGTAATGAGTATAACAAGTGGATAAGGACTATTTGTTTTTTCGTCCTCAAGAACAGAAAAAAAAAATGTTTTCACCTCCCTGAAACATTATAATTATGTAAAGCCAGGCAGATGTTCACGTGTTGACCGGGGTAACATAAGTTGACGATGGCAGTATGAAATAAAAGTGTAGATAAAGTGTAGACCACATAATTCTATAATTTTGACTATACATTTTCTATCATGTAGTATAGAAAATCATTTTTTTTTATTCCTTATCCAGTGCCCATTCTCATATTTTCATTAATTCCAGTGCATATATTGGACATATTTAGCAGGCTTAAAAAAGTCCTTACTATATTTTTGTGATATTGTAAAATATACGCAGTTTTCAAATTTATGAGTTGGAAAACTGCGTCATAACAATTTTGCTTTTTTCGCCCTCCCGCACAGAAGAAATTTTTCCTACATTTTTCACGTCTTTAAAGTAGATTTCTTTGGTAACAAATGTTTCTATAATTCTAATTGAAATTTTATATAATCAAAAATGATGCAGAAAACTTTTTTTATTAATCCTGAAATACTTCATTTTTGATCCTAATCCAGTGGTCATTCTCATATCTACAATTAACTTACTGTGGATTTGGCAAATGAAAAATTTATTTAAAATATTTTAAAAGTATTTTTCATCAAATTAGTTCTCTTCTACATTGTAAAAAAATCTTTGGTGGTATTTATAATCAGCTAGTAATTATACGTGCAGTGTATTTTCAAATTACAATGTATAACCTGATTAATTTACGATACTACAGTACTTATTTGCAATCTAGTGTGATTTAATTTCAGGTAACAATGTGAAAATAGAACGAAGGTTGTTCCATTTGCAGTCGACTGTAAAATTACTAGACCCGATGATGGAAATTATTCGATCGGCGTGGGACATAGTAAGTGCACGTAAGATGATAAATTTACTTCGGACTTTAAGTCTACGAAAGTTGTGTAAATTTTGACTATGTGTACTTTTCTATCGCGAGGGAGTAAGTCCGCCCTGACGAACACCGCAGAATTATGTACAAGACGTTAATTTGGACCATTCAGGACTCTCGAGTAGAGTCGTGCCAGACGATGAGTTCCGGCGACGCCAAAACGGCCTCTTACCAATGGGTGCGCATTTCGTTCGTTTGAATTCTTGTTTACGTTGTTTTGCACGTTATGACGCGCTTAATATGTAAAAATAATTTGTTCTTTCACTCAATAAAAACGCATTTTTAAATGTTGTGACTGCAAATGGTTATACTCCGTTCTCTCCCTTAAA
This sequence comes from Andricus coriarius, assembly GCA_932066315.1. NCBI lineage: Eukaryota > Metazoa > Arthropoda > Insecta > Hymenoptera > Cynipidae > Andricus > Andricus coriarius. Next base: position 4,996 of record CAKNWT010334551.1, read on the forward strand.
TACAGAAAATAGCTTTAAAATATTTTCACACATGTGAAAAGTTGTGAATAGTAGCAAGGTGGCTGTAGGTTAAAGAAAAACTGCAAATCAGAGAAAAGTCAGGGAAATTTGATAATCAGGGAACGTTGGGAATAAGTGAAAGATGAAAAAATATTGAAATTTGAATCACCGAAAAGTTTTTGGGGAACCAAAACTCTAAATATCTTTTCGATTATAAAAGCTGAAGACAAAATTCAACGAAATTTCGGAGATTTCCGACCCGTACGTAATTTTACGGTCGACGACGGAAAATTTACGTCCTGCATGTATTTCTTTACGGCGGACGCAGGTTGAGAACAAAAGTATGTATTTTTACAGAATTCTGCTTATTTACTATGTGCCACATGGATCGAATTATTTCCATCGTAGCACGATGTAAATGTACACCAACTTTTTTTACAGTGTAGTGAAAGAAACACATTTCTAGTTTTTTCAATGTCAACAAATTCTATAAATTAATCCTTAGGTCACTTCAAAATGATCAAAACGTAAAAAGATAGCATTATTAAACGTGGTATTTTTTTAAATTAATTAATTTAACGATAATTTTCTCTGAGCGAAACGAGAAAGTTTTTAGAATTTTTTTTTCCTAAATGTTGAAATAAGTGTCCATTAATCAGATTAAAAAACGTAAATTTGGTTGATATTTAAAAAAATTCTAACTTGTTCAAAAATTATTTTTTCTCAAATATGATTTGATAATATTATTTATCATCAAAAAATGTCCACTAGCTAAAATTGTTATCCAGAGAATTTAAAAAAATCACAGGTGTTCTTGAGAGGAGACCACAAGTTTTCCACACATCCCAAAGGCAAATTTTTAACCCTTGTGTTGCCACCCAAAAAAACTCACAGCATCTGCCACCCGGGTACCTGGGTACCCCGCCCATGAAATTGTTGTTAAAAGTCAATTGTAACTTGAAATAAATATGTGTCTTCAGTCAATATTTAATCATTCGTATTCTAGAAAGGTATTTCTACCTGAATATCACAATTTAATTATTTATTAATTATTCGAAAGCGACGTAAAAACAGAAAGTCATGCCTCGACTTCAATAAGCCCGTTTGTGATCAACACACGGCAAAAATAACTGCATTTTTGCATTGTTATAAGTAAATCAATTTGATTAATGTAAAAATAGGAATTAACTTTATTCTTAATCTAATAGTTGAATTTTGAACTAAAAAGGTTAACATTATTAACATTAATATTATTAATATTTCATCACAAAAGACAAAGCTTCAACAGAATGCAGAATTTTTCAAACAAATAGTTGTATTTTCAACCGAAAAATATTGATGTTCAAACAAACATGATATAATTAAATTTTCAGTTAAAAATTTAATTTTCAATATAAAAAAAAAAACTAATTATTCTTGTGCAAAAAACGAAAACTCCATGATTTTTGTTCAACGATTACATCGCAAAGTGTAATTGTTATTATTATTATTATTATTATAGACAGTACATTGCATCAATAAACAATTAAAAATGTATATATTTTGTTATTATTTATAAAACAATCCATATTTATTTTATATATTATTGTTAAAATTGTACGCCTTCTATATACCACGGCCCTGGATTGCCGGTATAGCGCCCGTCTAGAACGTCGCTGTATCCTTTGAGTTAGTTCGTTGCTGCTCACCATATGGAGTGCATCGTGTTTGTGCGTTCTGCGTTATATAATAAAGTTTATGTGTTATAAAACTCTGCCAAGTTTATTCAACCTATCTAACAGGTTATGGCCCCAGCCACGCTTCTAATGCGCAATTATTTCATGAAACAATAAAAGGTGTAAGGTGGCGTGTGGCACTGAGAGGTGCATGGAAAAGAGTTCCTTTCTTGCGAAGCGTGTGCACGATAAGAATTGTAACTGCCGGTGAAGGTCGCACGACATCAATAGCCGGAATTTTCATATTTGCTGCATCCAAGGAAGAGGAGAGGACTTAACGAATGCGAATGGCTTCGGCTTGCTAGTTTTTTTTTTGTACAAAGGACGGCACAATCACCGGCGTATTTAAGATGGCTGAAGGGTCTGACAGCAGCGCCGGTAAGTACATATTAACATGGTTTCCTTGTTTAGTGAATTTTTCAATTTCGATAGCTGGGAAGTGAAATCAAAATTAGCGTTTACGACGTGCAGATAAAGAAATGTATGTAATCGAATTTCAATGCGCATGTGTGGGGTCCGTTATGCTGTAGAATTTGGGTATTTTATTCGAAATAGCAAATTTCATCAGAAATTATTCTGAGCGGCTTTTGTTTCTGTGTGGCAGGGGGGCGGTAGTTTTGATAATCTCAGGTATAAAAGGATGAGACCGAGAGAGTGCATGCATGAGTCACTGAACGACTCGACCAAACATACAGCAGTATATGTCACTTGTACTTTGAACTGATTTCGATGAATGGTATAGGCAAGCATGTGCGTACGTAAATTAAGATATGATTTGGCTTCATGCTTTTCTTCTCTGTCACTCCCCACAGGACTCCTTTTCTATATCGCTGATTAATCAAGAACTGAAGGGGGATGGGATACTGTTGTGGTTTCTAGGGTTTCTCTCTCGGTCTCTGCTGTCGCATGGGTAAATGTTGTGAAACTATTTTATGATATTTGAAAATAGCTAAAATTTATTGAATATATCTGTTATGCATATAAAGATATTTTAGGTAATTAAAATTAAAAAAAAAAACTAAACTGAAATTAAGACAAATATTTACAGATATGTAAAAATTATTAAAAAGTATACTAATATTGAAAATGATTTAAACAGCTGTACTCTCACAAATTTTCAAGGCTTTTGTGAGAGAAAAGACTAAAGATTTTGGCATCTCTAAAAACCATAAAGATGAGAAAGTGACACTGAAAGTTAAGGATGATTCTGTCACTTTTATGATTACGAATGGTGATGCTGAATATGTTGAAGGTGTGCTTAAATTGAGTATATCTATTAATCTAAGTTAAGAAATAATAAAAAATCACAAGCTTTCTTATTTAATGCATGCAAATCTCTTTAATTAAAGAGAAATTCTCCAATGGAAATTTAAAAAAAATATATCAAAGTTTTTAAATATAAAACTTTTAATAAGCTTATATGACACCGATCCCTCGGTAGGTTGTTGGAATTGTTTTGAATGTGTTCTTCATCTCAATTTCAACAACTAAAACTGCAATGCAGATGCTCTTGAGTCCGGAGTGTTGAAATTGCAGTTTGTTTCGATTTGTTATTGCTTGTGTTCGGCGAAATAAATCAGAAGCACAGTTTTGCAGGTATCTCATAACATATTATTTGCAGAAAAAACTCGTATGGCCAAAGACGAGTGGAGTGCTGTACAATATACCCTAAAGATGAGTGCCAATGAGGATGGTTTAATTGAGATACAGCAAAACGACATCTATCGGGAAGAGGAGGATCTTACAATGCCAATATATGAAGATTCGCCAGCTGATTTTTCAGAAGGCGAAGGTTTAGGTCATAAGAAAATTCAACAACCGAGTCTATCTTCTGGCGCTAAAACGCCTAAATCAACGCAAAATAAAGTTGTTGTCATTGACTCAGGTAAATAAAAAAAATTGAAGATTTAAAATGAAGATAATGAATACTGATTGAATTAAAAATTAAAAAAAAATGGATTTTTTTTATGATTGGTTAAATTGATCTTTCTATAATCAAATCAAGTCTACAAAATTGTCCAAATTTAAGATGTTTGTAAAGATAAGAAATATAAAGATGTGTGTACTAAAGATAAGATAAATCTAACAATTAAGATAAATAAAGAGCCTGTAAACATGGTGTCAAAATTTTCAGGTGGAAAAGAGGTGAGTGGACAGGGCTTGATGGTTGAATTAACGAACACGATGAAAGAGTGTTTCAAATCGTGCTCAGAAACTTTGAAGAGGCAACATGACGTTCTTAAAACTGCATCTGAAGCTATTGCCTCAAATAAAAATTTGTTTCAGAAAATTGAAGAAAACATTAAACAACTAGAGAAAGTCACTGAAAAACAGAGTATTACTTTGAATAACAACCTGCAGTCGGCAATGAAAGATCTGGTAGATAAAACTCAAGCAGAACTTACGGCTTACGCAAACCAAATGCAAAATGTCACTGATCAATTGAACAACCGTATGTTGCAAGTGGAGGAGAGACTCGATTATTTTGACCATTATGAAGACAATGAAGAGATAGCTGAAGAAAATGATCAACCCATAATACCAGCAAGTGATCCGACATCCACGGTTGTTGTTTCTGGTCAACAGCCAAATCCTAGCGCCAGGGTTCAAAATGTTCAAATAAACTCTGGTAATCAAAATAAAGACATGCGTGTACCACAGAACGCTCAATCTCTAAACACTTCTATTACAGAGGTGGTTGCGAATTCTCTCAAAGATGCGCTTAAAGAGTCCATTAATATTCAAGTCTATAATAATAATAATACAACTCGAGTAAAAAGAGATTACAAACTTTCCAAAAATTCTAATTATGAACATTTTTATGACTTTTTAAAATCTGAATTGAGATCAAACGGTTTATTGTATGTAGTCGATGAAACAGAAGACAAACCGGAAAATCTTGACAATGCTACTAAAGAAAAACATAAATACGATGCTCGTGACATTATTTTGAGCAGGCTTGATGAGTCATATATTTCGAGTGTGATCAAACTGGGCGATCCAGTTGAAATAATTAAGTATCTAGAAAACTTTAAGCGTTCTGAGTCGAATGTCAACCCGGCGACTATAAGACAAAAACTGCACTTTCTGCGATACAATGAGGAGAAAGAAAAAGCAATTGAATTTATTAAGAAATTTGAGGATATGGTAACTCTTTACGAGAATATTCCCGGTGAAAAATCGTTATCCGAATCTGAGAAAAGAGATGCGTTTTATGCAGCCGTAAGATGTGCTGTTCCTCAAGTACAGTCCATGGAATTTCTGAGCAAAAATAGCTCAGGACAAAATTTAGATTATCCAAAACTAAAACTGTTTATCATGCAAAAAGAATCTGAAAAGGGTGAAGATGAGAATACAACTTTAAGATCCGGTGTTATGTTTGCCGGTAAGAGATGTTTTCGATGTGATCGGAATGGGCACCTGGCCGATGATTGCGATGCTAAAGAAGGGGAAAAGCAGTGTTACCGATGTAACAAGTTAACAACAAATCTCAACAATCATAACTGCATTCCCTCTGCTCGAGGCCGTGGCCGAGGCAGATCACAACGATCACGGGGACGAGGTTTCAGATTTGGTTTCAATAACAGATATTCCGATAAAAACTTCAACCAAAATTTCAGATCAAGACGTGGGAATGAACGTTTTTCAACCTATAACCGCTCTGACAATAAACGTTACAAAACTGAAGAGAACACTAACAATACCAACGGCTCTAAAGAAAATTCTGAACAATCCAAAAGGAATAAGCAGCCTAGAGGTAGCAACAAACGAGGAAGAGGTGAGATACTTTTTGCTAATGATATATCTTCATATTGTGAAAACAAAAATAATTTTTTAGTTAAGTTTATTGCCGATTCAGGAGCGTCTGAACACCTTACGAAATCTAAGCTTATATTTAAAAATTTCGACCCTAACGAAAAGAAAATTATAAGATGTGCGAATAACAACCCTTCGGCAGATTTGAAAACGGAGGGAGTAGGTAACATACTAATTAAATCAAATGATGAGACTATTATTGATGTTAGAGATGTGTTGTGTGCTGAAGATTTATCAGAAAACCTACTCTCTTTACGAAAATTTGCTGAAGCTGGTCTTGCTATATATCTCGACAGTGAAAAGATTGATATTTTTGATCCCGTTTCGAAAGAGTTATTTATTACTGGTATTTATGAAAAACCCTTTTGGGTCATAGAATGCGAAATCAATAATGAAAAAGAAAATCAGGTTAACAGTTACAAGTTCAAAAGAGGGATTATAGCAAATTTCGGTAACGTAGTCGAAACTCTCTATACGACTCGTAGTATGTCAGCCAAAGAAAAATTAAGCCAATTAGAAGATAACACTTTAAATTCGCGAATTAGTGAGATAATTCAGGAGGAATCAAATAAAGACGAGAGTAAAGAAAATGATACTAACTCAATAGAATCAAACACAAGAAATGTTTCATGCAACTCAGATGAAATTGGGACTAATAAAAGTAGTCAAACTAAATTAAAAACAACCTCTGAAAATCTTGAAATACGTGAGTTATCTAATTTTGATATAACTATCTGCGATAGGAGAATTCATGAGGCTGACGAGATGTCAGAGTTTGAAATAAATGAAGAAGTGTCACCATTTAACAGTAAATATAGTTTATTTATTAAAAACAATAAAGCTATGTTGTGGCATGTAAGATTAGGACATGCCTCTCCTAAATATTTACGGATATTACAAAAATTGTACCCCAATATTAAAGAATTGCAGAAGATTGTATTCGATAATTCTATATTAGACTGCGAAGTGTGTTTAATTGCAAAAAGCAAAAGACAGCCATTTCTATCAACTCGTACTCGTGCCACAGAGCCACTTCAAATTATTCACTCCGATACTATGGGTCCTATTTCACCACCCACTTATCCTAAAAGATATAGATTTATTTCGGTATTTATCGATGATAAAACTCGACTTGCCACGGCTTATCCTATGAAGGCTAAAAGTGACACTGCAAAGTGTCTGCAGAGTTTTGTTAGAAGCGCCAGAAATTTATTAGGAAGAAATGCTAAAGTGTGTTATTTGAGATCAGATCAGGGTCGTAAATACATTGGCGGCGAAACCGCAGCATTTTTGGAAGTTTTAGGTGCTGAATATCAATATTCGGGCCCTGATACTCCAGAACACAATGGGGCCGCTGAACGATTCAATCAAACCGTTCAAAACAAAGTAAGAGCATTGATGTTTGACTCCAAGTTACCCCCTAACACGTGGGATCTGGCACTATATGCTGCTGTTTATTCCTACAATCGTTCGCCGCATAGCTCTATAGGTTTCAAAACACCAATACAAGAGTTCGCCCCGCATCATACAATTGATTTCGAACAGCTGAAGAGATTTGGTAGCCTAGCCTTTATGAAAGCTCAAAGAAAAACCAAGTTTGGCAAAGCTGGCAAAAGGGTTGTCTTAGTTGGGTATACACCCACCGGCTATCAACTTCTTCAACCTGAAGAAGGAAAATTCTTTGAAAGCCGAGATGTAAGATTCAACGAAAAACTGGTCTATGGAGATGTGTGGAAGAAAGATGGCATTAAAGATTGGTATGTGGATGAAAAAGAGATTGATAAGAAAAAGTGGTTTATAGAGTATGACGAAGAAAAAGAAGCTGAAAAAGACGAACAAAACATACATGAGAAACTAACTAATGAATGTGTCGACTCAGAAAATATTAAAAGACCCCTTGATTCTTCGAAAGAGGAGGGAGAACCCAAGAAAAAGCGTGGTAGACCAAGAAAGTACCAAGTCACCTTGGAACGGGATGAAGATGAATTAGTCAGTGAAGCAGATCCCGTTAAAGTTTTTCTTGTGTCTACTAGTACTGAATTAAATGAAAAGGAAGAATCTGAAGATATGTTAAAGGCTGCAGACGAACTATATCACGCACTTTTAGCTAAAATTAATAAAGATCCCAGCACATATCAAGAAGCTATGCAATGCGAAGAAGGTCAATTCTGGAAAGAAGCTGTTAAAGTTGAAATAGATGCCATGAAAGAAAATAAAGTTTACAGATTTGTTAAAAGACCGGCTATGATGAAGGATGGAACGCAGGCATACACTGTAGACTCAAGATGGGTATTTAAAAGAAAACTTAAGCCAGACGGAACGTATTTGTATCGTGCTAGACTGGTCTCAAGAGGTTTCAAAGATATAAGAGTCTATGATATTAAAGAAACGTACGCTCCTGTGTCTCGATTGCCTTTAGTACGAATGTTTCTGGCTGTCGCAAATAAATTAAAACTTACCTTATATCAAATAGATGTAGAGACTGCATTTTTAAATGGCGAACTTGAAGAAGAGTTATACATGGAAATTCCAGATGGTATTGACGTTACCGACAAGTTCAAACAAACCCATGTATGTAAATTAGACCGAGCAATATATGGTTTGAGAATAAGTCCAAAAAAATGGAATTTGAAATTTACAACGGCGGCAAATAAACTGGGATTATTTGCTGATGATAGTGAGCCATGTCTTTTCAAATACATAGAAGGTGATAAATTTGTGATGTTGCTTCTCTATGTCGACGATATTTTAATGTCTGGGAATGATGAAAAGATAATGAGTGAAATCAAGACTAATTTTCAAAAGGAGTTTAAAATTAAAGATCTAGGACTGCCTAAAGAATTTCTTGGCATCGAAATCAAGAGAAATAGAGAAAACAGAGTTATGTCGTTAACACAAGAAAAGTTTATATCCAGAGTACTCGAAAAATTTAATTTTCCTGGCATGTATGCTCAAAAAACTCCGATGGTTACAGCTCAGGTTAATAACCGTGAAAGGCGCCTGCGAGAGGAAACTCACAGTGAAAATGAAGACGAAAACTATCTCTCTAAAAGGGCTTCTTTTCGAGAGATTGTTGGAAGTTTGTTATATCTGGCTGGCGCAACTCGCCCAGATATTGCTTACACTGTTAATGTTCTTAGTAGACATCAGAACAATCCTACTGCAAATGAATGGAACATGGTTAACAGAGTTTTGAGGTATCTAGTTGGTACTAAACAACTTGGCTTGACCTATCGTGGTGAAAAGGATGATATGGAAGCATATTCAGATGCGAGTTTTGCCGATTGCAAAAACTCCATAACGACGTGCGGACATCTGATAAAATTGTTTGGGGATACTATTGTTTGGAAAACACAAAAACAAAGTTATGTCTCTTTATCGACTTGTCAAGCCGAGTTCGTAGCTATGAGCTACACTTGTCAGGACATTGTTAGTACCACCAAATCTCTAAGTCTTATGATAAATAAAAAATTTCATCCT
>CAKNWT010334553.1:0-10758 GCA_932066315.1 Andricus coriarius
GTATGCATTTCATGGGGTAACTAAGATAAAATAATGATGAAGAATCAAATTTTTCATTTACTTTGCAATACACAAATGAGCAGTCTTGCTCCGTTGTACACAAGTAATGACACATTCATTAAAACTAAAAATTCGAATTCAAAATTCAAATTGAGCACTCTGAATATAACGATTATAAACTTTCTTTTTCAAATTAAATCAATGCGTTTTATTAATGAACAGATTCAGATGCCTCTTATAACATCAATTATTATTGTTCGATTTGTAATGCTTGAACTACAGTTCAATATTTGAAATCGTGAATCAGTTATATTAAGTTAATTAACATAAAATGTTTTTTATGCAAAATTTTAAAAGCTTCTAATTTTAAAATTAAAAGATTTTAGAATTACGCATTTTGAAATGAATAATTTCATGATTGAAAAAATTAGCAAGTAGACTTATCATTTAAAAAAATTCCAAATCGAACTTATTTTAAATCGCATTATAGTAAAGCATTATATGTATGCCATTCGTAATATTTCATGCGATATGATAGATTTTTTTCCTAAAAATTGGTAAAATTCCCGGTCAAACATTATCGTGGTTTACATACGAAATACTCTAAATTGCTTTGCGATTGAAAGTTTGGGACCTGTTGGACAATCCGCGTTTTCTTTTGGAGTCAATTTTTGAATAGCGCCACTGTCCATGTTATATTACATACGTGTTCCCTTCGGAGTATCATGCAAATATATTCCACGAAAAATCAGTTGGTTGCGAGTATTGGTTTTGTCGAATATTGCAAAAACGTCACCATTGGGGGTTGATAAAACAATTTTTTCTTTGGTTGGAACAGGAAATAAGACATGATTTTTGCTTTTGATTACAATTGGTATATCCGAACGAAAAGTATATCTTCGAAGTTTGAATATCCGGGTCGGATTCCTGTGTGGAATAAGTCGAAAAAAATTAGGATTTTCAGGTGGAAATCCCAGTACGAGAAAAGAAGGATTCCTGGCAGGAGGAGACCTGGTTCTGACGCGAAGAGGTGGCTCGGCAGGTGGAGGAGACCGAGAAGAATAATGAGGTTTGGCAAGAAAAAGAGTCGTGCCTGGAGAATGTCTATCAGCAGTGGAAGAAAAAGGTCCACGACAAGGAATACTGGAATTAGGGTCACCATCAGACAAATATTCGAACTGGGCACTTAATTCTGCAACAAGAAGCAGAGGAATATTTTTTGCCTAAAGTCAATGTAGTTGTTTAAATGGAACTATTTTGTTGGAAATTTACATATTCTGTTGAAAAGCCGACTCTTTATTTAAAAAAAAAAATTTTCGTTTTTAGACCGTCATATTTTTGTTAAACATTTACTATTTCAGTTGCAATTTTTTATATAAAAATTACCTTTTTTATTTTCAGTTGAAAATGTATCTTCTCTAACTGAAAATTAAACAACGTGCTTGAAAGTTTCTGTTTTCTTATTCAGTAAAACAATTTTCGATTCAACATTACACTATTTTTTGTTGAAAATAGCAATTATTGCATTTTTCGTCAAGAATTCATCTTTTTTGTTGATAATATTCATCTTTTTGGATTATAAATCAGTTCGTTTGATAAAAATTAATTTTTTGATCAATACTTAATAATTTTAGTTTTGCTATTCCTCTATTTATTTGAAAATGTAACTGTTTACTGTGAGAAACTTTTTTTTTCTGTTATTTAAACATTAATTTTTCAACTGAAAATTTAACTGTTTCGTGTCTGGTTAAAAATGAATCTGCTTTGGTTGAAAACTTAGGTATTTTGTGAGAATTAAACGTTACAGTCTCTTCGAAAGAAAAAAAACTAATTTCCAGAGCCATACAGATTTATTATTCGATATGGGAAAATTGGAATTTTTTTCTAGCGTAGAATTCAAAATTGTCTAATAAAATGCATTGTTTGAGAAACATTATGCTAGTCATAATTTTGGAATTTGTGACTTTTTCCTAAATAAATAACAAATACTTTCTAGCAGTAAAAGGATTTTTCGGCCATAAACTTGTATTTAAAAAAATCGAAAAACAACCAATTCATTTTCACAAATTAAGCGGGAAATAATATAAAAAAAACGGGGGTTGGGGGCTCCTGAAAAAATGTTAAGATGAAAAATTGATATTTTGACAACTTTTCAAAATATCGATTTAAAACTGTCAGATTTGCATTTTTTGCAAAAAATCCTATTGAAGTCCCAATTAAAACTTACTCACAACGGATATCGTCATTTCATACTTTTATAACAATTATATTCCTACAAAAATGAACTGAAATTTGCTATACAGCAACCATGAATTACCACATGTACTGTGTGAATTCGATTTCGTATTCATGTATAACGTATTAGCGTACACAGTTACACAAGCTTCAAAAACATTTACTTAAAATTATAGAATCACCACGTTTTGTGACCCCCTGAGCCAGAAAGAATGATTTTTACGAAGACGTCTCTCTGGCTGTAGTCTGTTGTATCGTGTAAGAATGATAACTTTCGAAAGAAAACGTTCAACATTTTTGAGAACATTTTTCTTAAGATTTAAAAATTCTAACACATTTTTTTTTAACTCGCAAAGTCGAGCAATTCATCCTCACAAACAATGCACGATATGAAAAAAGTCAAGAAAAGAAAAAAGTTCCTTTTTGAAAGCACTGCAATATTATCATAACAGATATTTGAATTTTCTTGAATAAGAGAAGATTCAAATTATGATAGCACAACAAATAATGAAAAATCAAAAAATCATTTTTGCGTTCAGACTATGCAAGATACAAGAAAAGGTAAATAAATAGACAAAAATGGTGCACCCAAAAAATATCTACAAATTCGTTATCAATCACTTTATGATTTTTCGACCAACACTGCGGATCCTTTTCAAGAGTAAATAAAACAAATCTCAGTCAAAAAAACATTGAATTATTTATAGAACAAACTACCTTTAAAAAAAATAGTAAAAGTACTCATTTTTTACAAATGAAGCATCAAAGATTTTGTAGACGCTCCAAGAATTTACAAAAGTGTCATAGTATAACTGGTATCATGTTTGCAAATGGACCATACAAGATAAACTTTATCTTTCATAATAAATATAAAGATATTAAGATATGAAGACCCACAGTGTTGGTCGCAACGTTGAGGATTTCTTTTGAAAAAATAAATATGTTTTTAAATTTTTTTTTTAAATTTTATTTTGACTTCATATTGACCGTAAGACTGAATATATCAGAGATAATTTTCTGAAATATTTTCTGGAAATTTATATCTATATATTGTCAATATAGTTGTTCACGTGGAGTTTCTCGTGAATTTCAACGTGAATTAAGAAAATTGCTTGATTTTGCCCGTGGATTTCTACGAGGATTTCCCCGTATATGTTTACGTGGAACTTTGACAAAGTCAGTGTTCAAGCCAATGGCTTTACGTGACTATACGTGACAACGAGTGAGAATCACTTAAATCTTAATGCTGACTATGTTTTATGATGGAATTGGACGATTGTGTTGATCGGTACGTACACGAAAGGATGATCAAGTGGGACAAATCTGTGTCCTCAAACTATCAACGTTATCAAGACACACTGCTTATATCCATTCGTTCCTAGTCAATCACAACATTTAACTTTATTGCGCCGTTTTCATATAAAAAACTTGAATCATCGATGCCCTATTGAGCCTGATGGAAGCAAGGCGAAAACAACTATGGTAATCTGGTAGACCGGTCGGTTATCCTAACGGGTAATACGGTGTAATCCACTTGTAATCCAGAGTAATTCAAGTAATTGGTAGTAATCCCAGTATTCCGGAGTAATCTACTTGTAATCCGCAGTAAACCAGTACCTAGAGCATCAGGAAGTAGGTTACTGAAAACCTGTGGAATGGCAGATGGTAGCTCTAACGAAGCATCCAGAGGCGACTAATGGCAACTTCAACGCTCGCGGCCGCTATGTGATTTTGAACCAAAACAATTTCTTAAGTCATAGAAAAAACGTTCATCTAAAATATTGCAATTAAAATTAAAAAAAGATAAATTTTTAAACGAAATAGTTGAATTATAAAGCCAAAAATATAAATTTTCAACAAGGAAGTTGATTTACAACCAAATAGTTAAGCGTTCAACCAAACGGTTCAACTTTCAACCAAGTTCTCATATCACCAGGCACTTGACTTAGCTATTAATGTGTTTGAAAACAATAGTTTCGATCAGTCCCATCGCAGAATATTCTTTCCACCAACCTCCTTAAACCAACTGGGTAACTAAAATATAGTAATGATTGAGAATCAAATTTGTAATTTATTTTGCAATATATAATACACAAACAGTCTCGGACCGCTGTACAGAAATAATAACATATTCATTTAATATGATAGAGTTCAACATAATATAGAAAATTTAGCGTTTCACACACACTTTAATCGAGCGCAAAGCACAAGAGGAGTGATGAGAATCCGTTTTTATAAGAGTCGTTTTAATCGAGTAAGAAAATTCTCGATTGGCAAAAAGTTTTCAGTGTCATTGAAACTAAATTTTTTGACCTTTTAAAACTCAACATTTTTCGTTCAAGTTAATGAAAACCCAGCCTTTAAAATGCAAAACTTCAAATCCTAAACTTCAAGAAATTGATCAGTTCAAAGATTTCTGCATTTTTATCTTTATTTTAAGTCCTTCAAATTAATAATTGTTCAATTTTTATTTTTTAAAACATTCACTTGAAAACTAAAGATTTTGTAAATGGAAGGATTATAATCATGACCTTAAAAATTTTAATTTAGCACTGTGAAAATGTAATGATTCAAGGCTTTATATTTCAAACAATTCAGATTGGAATGTTTAAGTGGATATATTTTAATTAAAAAATTTTCTTTTTAGATCAACAGTCAAATATTCGTACATATTAGAAATTTTTTGTAATTTTAATTGGGATATTTCAAATTAGATGTGTTCTAAATCGAAAATTTTAGGCGAAAACAATATATGAGTAGGATTTGAAATTAAATAAAAACCTGTTATTATTAAACAGATTCAAAGGAGTCTTGTAAAATCAATTATTATTGCTCAATTTTTAATATTCGAAATATATTTTAATCTTCAAAATCATTAATCAATTTATATTCATGGCTCATCAACTTAGAATGTTTTTATGGAAAATTAAAAACTTCAAACGTTACAGTAAATCGCAGTATATTACATGCTATGTATGCGATTTAAATATTTTTAGAGATTTGATAGATTTTTTTAAAAAGTTTTTGAAATTATTGGTTAAAAAGAAATGACAGTGAATCTGCCAACCTAAAAATAATTTTGTATTTGAATTTAATGCATGAAGAATTGTGGTTTACACACGAAATACTCTAAAATTCTTTGGGATTGAAATCCGGGGACCTATTGGAGATTCTGCGATTTCTTCTGGGGTCATTATTTTAAAATCGCAGCTGTTCATGTTGATTTTCGCCCGTGTCCCCCTCGGAGTATCATGCAAATATATTCCACGAAAGATCTCTTGGTTGCGAGTATTGGTTTTATCGTATATTGCAAAAACGTCACCATTGGAGGTTGATAATACAATTTGCTCCTCAGTTGGCATCGGAAAAAGGTTATAATTGTTGCCTCTAATTCTAGTTGGCACATCGGGAGGAAAAGTATATCTTCGGAGTTCGAATAATTGGGACGGATTCTTGTAAGGCATAAGACGAACAGATCTAAGTTCTTCAAGTGGAAATTCAAGTATGAGAGTAAAAGCATCCCTGGTAGGAGGAGATTTGGACCTGTCACGAAGATGAGGTTCGGCAGATGAAGGAGACTGGGCAGAAGAATGAGGCCTGGCAGCAGGAAGAGACCTTTCAGGAGAATATCTGGCAGGAGAAGAAGCAGAAGGGCCAGAACGAGGGACCCCAGGAATAGGTTCGCTATTAGGCAAACAATTGAACCGTGTACTTAATTCTGCAACCAGAAACAAACGATTAATTTTTTCGTCAAGTAAACAGTCGTACCTTCGTATATCATGAGCTGTGAATCTGGTTGTAATTGTCAATCTAGTTATCCACGTGGAGTTTATCGTGGAGTTTGACGTGCATTTTTTTTAGTTTTTTTAAAAAGTCACTCTTTGATGAAGACCCATCATTTTAGTTCCAAATTGTTTTTCTTAAATAACCTATTTTTTTAAATATTAAAACAGTTTTTGATGGAAATAGCAAATATTACATTTTTCATTGAGAACTGAAGGGCTGCCGAAATTTGTTGTTGCTATTTTGCTTTTTTGCCAACAATGTGCTTTTTTGTAAAAAAAAACCTCAAAAAATCAGATATATGTTGTATTAAAAAGTTTTGATAGAATTCTCTTTGGTAATATATCAATAAAAGATTGGTAACTGAAAGCCAGATAACTGAGACTCTGTATGTGTTTGTGAATTTGTTCAGCATTCCAGTACCAATTAAATTCAAACCTAAAATCTTGAATTCTTATTTTCTACAAAAATCCACTTTTATAAGGTTTTCTTTACCCAACCTTCTGCATTGTGATCAGAAACGATATTTATAAAAATTATTATCATTTCTTCCTAAAGAAATATGAACCTTTCTTCTTTTTATATACCATTCTGCGAAAAAACGTCTATTATAGTGAGATAGCGTCACACTATATGTTTATTTTCTCGAAACAAAATTATTTTTTGTTGTGTGAAAGCTTATTCAGTCTTATTTAGCGGCCCCATATCTGATAAGCATTTTCCTATTATTTTGCTTTTTTTAATTAAAAAAATGTATCTTTAGTCGCTATATAAAAACGATTTTTGAACCCCATGAAATTTGAACATTCAAATTTTTTCTTTTTTGTTTGAAATGAGAATCGCACTTTTTATCGTGATGCGGAACCAAGTCTGTTCCTATTTTAGGTCCTGGTACTCAGAGATGGTAAACTTCTACATTCTATTTCTCGGAACTGGATAATTTATTTTATTCATACTTTTCTGGCTTTAATTCAGAAACACTCCAGCTCAGTGGTACACTTTTTTTTCTTTAAATGGTGATTACGATTTTACAGAATGTTATTTCGCTCTCCTGAAAAATTCCGATTTTTTTTGTTATATAGTACTGTACTGCAACTCTTCAATTCATGTGTTTTAATTAAATTATTTAACTTCATGCACGATAGATAAGTTCCGTTGTTAAAATTTAATTTTTTTCGCTAATGCTTTATTATTTTTGTTTTAAAATCCATCTATTTAGTTAAAATTATAACTATTCAGTTTAGAATTATTTTTCTTTTGGTTTAACATTAATTTTTTTAAGTGAAAATTTGATTATGCGATTTCTGGTTGAAAATTGATCTTTGTTAGTTGAAGACTAAACTAATTGGTTGAAGGCTCGTGTTCATTTTTTTTGTTTAAAAATTTGATTTTTTCTGTTGAAAATTCAAATATTTCGTTGAAAATTAAACTGCTTTGTTAGAATTTCCGTACCTTTGTAAAATTGTGTTGTTGGTGACGGCTTATCATTGTACTTCTGAAATTCATCTTTTTCTCTTAAACATAAAAATTTAGTACACATATGTTTTTTCTTCGGTTCAACATTAATTTTTTAATTAAAAATTCAAATGTTTCATTACGTGTTAAAAATGTTTTTTTTTAATAACTTGAAAACTGATGTATTTTGTGAAAATTTAAATTTAAACGTTAGAAACTTTTAAACTGAAAAAAATCAATTTTGAGAGCCATACAGATTTGAAGCTCAATATAGGAAAATTGGCATTTTTCCCCCACTCTTAAATTCAAAAGTTTCTGAAAAATTCCCTGCGTTAGAAATATTGTAAAAGTCATAATTTTAGAATTTGCCAGATTTTCCCTAATAAATGAAAAATATTTTCTAGAAGCGAAAAAATTTTTCGGCCATAAATGTGTATTTAAAAAAATCGAAAACTAACAAATTAATTGTATGACTATAAGCTGGAAAAAATATCAAAAACGGATAAAAGAGCTGGTAATGCAGGAGGATTTAAATGGGCTCCTTGAAAAACTTTTCATACAAAAATATTGATGTCTCGAAAACTTTTTGAGATATCGATGTGAAGTTATAGATTCGCTTTTGTGAAAAAAAAATCTAGCGCAAAATTCAAATATTTTAAGTGTACCACTTGGACTAATAATGTAAATCCCACTAAAGTAAATAAACGTAATTTTTCCCGGAACTCGATTTTATTCTAATTTAGCATTCTATAGTTAACCTGATAATAATATAAAGGAATATAGATTTTAAATATTTTTAAAATGTCTTACTTTCAACCTAGTATCCTTCACATACAGGGTCTGTTCCACAAGTAGTAGGTCTGACTTCCAATAGCCCAGACGGAGCAACTAAGAGCAGGCTTCCGTCATGCTCTCAAAATGGACCCCGCGCTCGAGCAGCACCAGCCGAGCAAATGCTCGGAGGCGACTGTTCGAGCATGCATTTAGTTCCTGACACCTCCCGCCACCCATCCTGAATGTGAAAAGCGCCCTCTATTTCTCCGTCTAGGCTATAGAAATTCAGTCATACTACTTATATAACAGAGCCTGCATACAGACCAATTTTTATGTTTGAATTATATTCTGATATTATTACTTTAATGTAATATATTGCTACAAAAATCGACCGGAATGTCTTACTATAAATTAATAATTAGTACATGCACTGTGTGAACTCAATTTTGTATTTACGTATTGTGTGTCATAAAATGTACGAACAACGTGGCTCGAAAAAAGGTGTAGCAGGCTGTCGAGAGAACTAGATTTACTATCTCATCTGGAAACTATCATGTGACAAAAAACAACGTCACCTTTCAGAGGGGCGTCTTTTAGGGCGATACCATGAACCCTTTGCTTTTTTGCATCACACTTCTGCCTCTATCTATAAATGTGCCAAAATTCATCTGAAGAACGGAAAGATTGTTGGCGTTCCCAAGGACCCTGAGCTACTGGATATAAGTGTTATTAGACATCTTCACACTGGATGGACATATACATATCTGCGCGTACCTCAAAGCCGCAGTCAGGACGTGACATCAGTAAAGGAGTCTCTCCGAAGCAGATACAAGCATCTTCTTTGACAAATTTGGTTCTCCAATCTGTTGGCGTTGAACAAGGTATCTGCGACTAATATGCTTGCCGTCCCGGTTCTACTCTTACTCTTTTGGGTTAGTTCAATGGACGAAGAACGAACTTAAAGCCCTTGAAATCACCACACGTAAGATCATGCATATGCATAAAAGCTTGCATATCAATGCGTCAGTTCCGCGATTATACATTTCACCCCGTCAAGGCGGACGCGGACTCCTGAATCTCCAGTGTCTTCATAACCGAATGCTGACTTCAGACCACGATATTTCGGTTTCAGGATTTTCTCAAATTCCCACCTTAACTCCAACTTCTAGCACGACCCAGGACTTTTTTTTCAAAAACCTTAATATTTTGCGAAATTGAGCCTGAAATTTCATCTTTAATTTAAGCCAAGAAAACTTAAAAAATCTACATGGGTACCCGAGATATGATTGAAAATGTTCAATCGTATCTGAGCGCAATGTACAGTATTTGTTTTAATTGTGAGTAATTTAGCTCAGATACGATTGAACATTTTTAATCATACCTCGGGCAGTCATGAAGATTTTTAAGGTTTTCTTGGCTTAAATTAAAGATGAGATTTCAGGCTCGACCTTCTATAATTTTGAGGTTTTTGAATAAATTTCCCTAGGTCGGGCTTAGAGGTGAAGTTAAGGTAGAAAATTAGAGAAAATCTTGAATTTTGTTTTCAAACTTCTCACGTGCTGTATTTCATATACTAGACGTGGAATTTCATAAGCTTTCCAACTGTTTTTTTAAAAGATGCCCAATTTTTTTTTTCATTGACATATCGTGGTTTGAAGTCAGCAGTGATTTTTAATAGCGCTCACAAAAGTCGTGCGCATAATTTCCGACGGTAATGTATATGGTAGCCAATGGCAGAGATCCTCTCCGGAAAATGGTCAGGTACCACGAGATGATTGGTGGAGGAGCGTTGTTTCACAAAGCCGTCGAGCCAGCAGCCGAGACCATTGGCCTGAATTTTAACATCTGAAGTGAGGAAAGTGCATTACTCCATCCAGATTCTTCACCTCTGAAAGCCGAAGTGAAGAAAGCAGAAGTTCAAAAATTCCGTCAAGAGCTACTCGACAAGAAAATGCACTGAAATTTTCACAGAAATGTAAAAAAACAGTCCTTGTCGAAGCAGCAATTTTTTACTTTCCTCAGATCATCAGGGCTTAATTCAGGTACAGAGGCTTTCATTTTCGCAAGCCGGCACGGTGTCATTTCCACCTTAGCATACCGTGACCGCATTTGATGTTAAGAAGTTCCCAGCGATAGGTACATAGCGTGTCATGCACACTCTGAGTACCTGGAACACATACTATCGGGGGTCCCACCTACGCAGGAACGATGTACATCTACAGATATTATGCGGCCCTAAGAGTGCTTTATTACCATCTTTGTCGCTCTTACAGTGTTGGCCGCGACCCTGCCCTGCCGAAGGCTCCAAGGGAGATAGAGTCAATTGTCCAAAACGAGAAGTGCCCAATTTTCTGGAACAACGATTTTCGGACAGCAGTCTCCGTTGCACACTCGAGGCCTGACATTGTTCTCCAAGACTTCGACGAACGAACTATGTTCGTGATCGAATTATCGGCCCCGTCTGAATACAACACCACTGCCAAGGAGAAAGAAAAGGAGAAGAGGTATGAA
>CAKNWT010334557.1:0-11351 GCA_932066315.1 Andricus coriarius
GGAAGCCACATTATTAGAAAAAGGATTTCAGATTTTTACAGCCGACATTTCTTCTTCTTGTATTTTTTCATGCGAAACCCTTCTCAGGATTAAAGGTAAACTTTTTTCAGAAAAGCGCACTTTTTTATTTTTTTTTTAAACTCTTAAACTTTAGAAGCCACATTATTCGAAAAAAAAATTCAGTTTTTTGCTGCTGACACTTTTTACTCTTGATCTATCTTCCTAAAAAAAATTTTCTTCCACAATATACATAACTTCTAGATTTCAAAGTTGAAAATAAAAAATTTTAAAAGTGAAATAGAGTACTAAAATAATTTTGTGTGGAAAAGTTCAATATGAAAGGCATTTTTTCTATGTAATTGAGACCTTCTATTTTTTTCTTTGCTATATTCTACACGTCACATACCTCTTAATGACTTGCAAAAATTTCAAAATAATTATATAAAAAACTACGAAATATTAAATAATAATAATAACAAAATTGAACTTATACTTTTTTATTATCTTTGAGCTCATTTTACAGTTGAAGCAGTATATTAAAAACAATAATAGGAATAAGTGCAAATACTTATTTTAAACATAAAATTATATTTTGCTTTTATACTATAACGAGGCGATGCCTGCTTTCATAAAAACGTAATTTTAATAATAATTATTATAATTTATAATTTAGTATTCTAGAAAAAAAATTTCGAATACAATCGAAACAAAAGAAACTATTTCAGCATAGTGATCTCAACAAACGAAATTTTCTAATTTTTCTCATTTTTTTACCTTTTAAGAATGTCGAATAAAATAACTGTATATAAAATAATTTTAGAAGAATTATAAAAATGAAAAACTTGAAAAATACAATATTTTAATAAAACGACGTAATATTGTTACATTCTTTACTTTATTGAAACAAGAAGAAGGTCATGCTTTGAAATTGTAAACGTGACATAGCATGTCTCAATTTGAACTACCATCGCCATCTGATTGTTTGAACAAATTTAAGAAAAATAATAATTTTTTACAATGTTGAAACTAAAAAGGTTCTGAAGATTCCAAGGAAAATTTTTTATGTATTCCTCAAATTAATTCTTAGAGAATATTTAAAGATGTTTTGAATGATTATTTCCAAAATGGTCGAAAAAGATTCTAAAAGGTTTTAAGACAATTCTTTTAATTCTGCAGAATTTTCAAAAAAAATGTTGGAAAAATTAAAATACTTTGAAAAGATATTTAGAAGGTTCAAATGTTTCAAAATCACTGATCAATAATTTAGGATTTTAAAAGATTTTAAAGAATGTAAAACAAGATCGAGATTTTTGAAAATTGCGAAATAAGATTTTTAAGAATTTTGAAAGGCTTCAAGAGAATAAAGAAAATTGATTGCTTTTTCAAACAAAAAAAAACAAAAAATTGTTTGAAATTTTACCAAGAATCTAAAGAATATTTTGCATCCTTTCAAAATTCTTAAAAAGCTTCTTTTCTTCAATCTTCAAAGTCTGAATTTTGTTTTGAATTCTTCAAACTCTTTTAAAATATAAATATAATACAATTGTCATACATTTTTTTTAATTCTGTAAAATTAAGAAACATTGCCTGAAATCTTCCTGAATCATTTTGAAAAATTTTGGTAATCTCTTCAAATATTTTTTAAATATTCTCTATAAATTAATTTAAAAAATACATGCAAAATTTTCCTGGTAATCTTATGAAATTTTGTTGATTCTCTGCAAACATTTCAAAGTTACTAAAAGGATTATTTTTTCTTTAACTCTTTACAATAGTTGACTGTATTTTTAAATTTTCGTTTAAATTTATTTTTTTAAATGAAAAATAATTTGCGATTTTCCCAGGAATCTTAAGATTTTTTTTGTTGATTCTTCTAAAACCTTTAAAAATTCTTAAAAAGCTTCTTTTCTCCAATCTTCAAAAATCTAGATTTTGTTTTAAATTCTTCAAAAATTTTTCAAATATAAAATTGCTTATCAATATTTTCAACACTTCAAAACCTTCTAAAGATCTTTCAAAATTATTCCTATCATCATACATTTTTTTTAATTCTGTAAAACTAAGAAAAATTGGCTAAAATCTTCCTGAATCGCTTTGAAAATTTTGGGTAATCTCTTCAAACCTTCATCAATATTCTCTTTAAATTATTTTTTTTTTAATTTCCCTGTAATCTTATGAAATTTTTAAAATTTTTTTGAAACATTTGAAGGTTACTGAAAAACTTTTTTTCCGATAAATAATTTTTAGAATTAAATTATTCGTAATTTTTGTTCATAGGATGCGTATTTTTTGTTCAAAGAACTAAACTTAGTGCAAAATAAGAAAGTAATAAGCCCTGACAAGTATTGAATTAAAATTTAATCATTTTGTTGAAAATGCAACTATTTTGTCAAAATTAACTTTCTGGTCAAAACTCAAATACTTGGATGAAAGTTGAACTGCTTTATTCAAAATTTATTTTTTTAGTATAAAATTCTTCTCTTTAGTTGAGAAATCTTTTTCTTTTTTGCTTGAAAGTTCAACTGTTTAGTGGTTAATTCAACTTTTTGGTTAAAAATAAATTTTGTTTGTGGAAAATTTGTCTTTTTATGTTGAAAATAAACTTTGTTTTGTAGGAAATCTTTTTTAATTGAAAATTAACTATTTTGTTGAAAATTGCAATATATATATATGTGGTATTTTGACTTTAAATCTTAAGAATGTAAACTGTCTCATAGTGTGTCTCATTCTGAAAATTCTATGAACAGAAGGTCTGGCAAATAAGGAAGTTTTTGTTATGTGGCATTGATAAAAGTTGGTATATATAATAGCCATTTATCAAGTCCCTTCTGAACCGTAATTCTTCAGAAATAAATTTTTACCTTATTTAAAAAAATGGAAATTATTACTGGGACCGTAATTATTCTCACCTTCGTCGGTTTTCTTCATTCTGCATGTAAGTATAAAATTGTATTATAATTATTATTCATAACGAATAGTTAATTTGGTTACTTTCAATCTCATTTATTACGCTTAAAAAAATTTACTTGTCCTATATAAAAATTATTTATAACAAATTGGTAGATACTTTTTGGGTGAACAACTTTTGTCTAATTATTTTTTTTCGCAGCCTGTGTCATTTGTCCCAAAGTTTAATTTTTTGATTTTTGATGTTTTTTTTTCACAAAAAAAAAAAACAAAAAGAACGTGTACCATAAAAAAGTGATTAACAACAAATTTTTCGATATTTTTTGGGTGCACAATTTCTGTTGATTCATTTTTTCCGTATCTTGCATAGTTTGACGGAAAAATGGAATTTTGCATTATGTTTTGTGCGATCAAAATTCGAATTTTGGCTTTTTTTTAATTCGAAAAGTTGTTCGGATAATCTTTTCGGTCAGCACCTCCACTCAAAATATATATTTTCAAAAAAAGTAGTGGAGCCCAAAATTCGGCAATGCAGCCCAAAAATAGATAAAAAAAAGTAGTAACTGTAAACTTGTGCTGGTTTTTCGTTATGAATATTATTAGAATATTATTTATGTTCTATAAGTGCAGATGCAATAATTCCATCTAATTGTGAATTTCTTTCTGCACTTTTTCTTGAGGTAAAAATTCACAAAGCCGAAATGACCATTTTTGTCATATTCTTTGTTGATATTCTGTTGGTCTGTGACAAAAATTAAAATATCGCAAACCACATTTCTCTGAAAAATTTAATGCTGGGCATTTCTAAAAAAAATGCTTTGAAATCGGTTAAGAAATGCGACCTGTGGGCGATTATGAACAGTAAATTCCTATTTCAGACCACTGTCGAGCGGTTACTGCAGTCCGTATGTATAACAGAGCAATATCGGCATTTGTTTATTACAATTTTTTATAATTCAGCAACAATTACAAATAGCACGATGTTGAGAATGTTACTGTTACATGCATTCATTTCTCACCATTCCTTGAAATTTTTATCAATTTGTCGTAAATATTTTACGAAAGAATAATTTTTTAATCAAGCGATGCAGAAATCTTCAATTGCATAGTGTGAATAAACAAATGCATTTTTCTCAACAGCAACAAAATTGTATTAACGTGACTTAGACTAATGGCAGATTATTTTCCAATACTTAGTTTTAATTTTCCTTTCAGCGTCAAAAATCGTAGACTCACTTGGAAAATTTTTAGTCAACAGTTCAGCTGGGTCCATGCGTAATAGCTTAGGTTGCTGAACTCAAAGTTGCCAGTCATTGGACGATCTCACGAATTCGTTTTCACAACGCTCTGTCTAAAAGTTCGAGTTTTGAGGCCATTACAATGCTTTGAAAGGGACCAATTTCCGTTGTTCTCCCGTTATGTCATCACTTTTTCAGCAGCATGCGTACAGCAGAACTGTTATCAAAGGAGGGTGCAAATGTCACATTAGATTCTGGGCCCACAACGTCCAGATCTGAAAAGTGTGTAAAGTTGTTGTACTTGGTCCAACAAACAAAAAAGCCAATGGGTGTAATCCCCAAAATTAAACCGTTTGTAAGATATTGGTTTTCAAAGTTGCAAAGTTCATACATTGTGAATACTGAGCTTGTTTATTAGCAGGGCATCAAACAGCTTTAATCTCTATTATTATGCGTTTATTACACGATAAATAAGCAATACTGTCATCGAATATTTACATTTATTATGAAGTGATATAGTAATTTGTCGCCCGCCAACGTACTGGCAAATTTTAAGAGATAATCAAACTTTTCTTTCACGCGACGTTTTGGCTGATTTTTTGTTTAAGAAAAGCCTTATCATACATTGAGAATAATTATCACACAAAAGTATATCTTAATTAAGTAATATTATATATATTTTTCTCTTATATACCTCTAATAATAAAATGAACAGGTCCGATTTGAATGCGTTGCAGAGAACACGGGATTTTCACATTAAACTTCGCTCGTGCCACGATTTCGGCCAATGAGAGCGTGGTACCCGTACCAGGCTCTGATTGGCTTCGCTCACGACAGGCTGGTAGCCAATCAGCATCTATTCCCACTCTAGCGGACCCCGCTACCATGGATACCGCGCAGGTTCGCTCGCGCGCGTCACAGCATCGACCAACCGCAAGCCATCCCCCACCACGTCCTACCCGAATAACGCGCGCTGCCCAGCGGGTCGCGCATAAATATGGGTGCTCCTACACCACAAGGTGATTTTATTATTTCTTGATATTGTGCAGGGGCTTGTGCGATAGAGCATGTAGGTGGGTTATAACAATTTTTTCTATTTATCTCTGAAACCGCTTAATTAACAGCAAAACTAAGAACATATTTGGAACCAGCGTACCGAAAAACATGGAGTAATACGCTTCTCGGAGATGGACACATTGGGCCCAAAATTGGCACCCTCCTTTACGCATAAATTTCCGTAAAGTACTATAAATTTCGTAAATTTGTACAAATTTCATAAATTTTCATAAGTTTCTATAAATTTGACAAATGTACGGAAATTTGTTGAAATTTATAGGCATTTATGGTAATGTACGGAAATTTGTAGAAGGCCTAGGTTCTCGAAATGTATTTACATAATCGAAATTTGGAACCTACGTTTTTTTTTAATATTGACTGACTTTGGGATTAAATTTGGCCTCTTTATTTTGGACCAATAGCAAATTTGTGTGGTTCGTTGAAAAAATACTTGAATAAAAATCCCTATATTATATCTTACAGATGGAAGTAATGAGCCAGGTGGAGGAAGAGTACTAAGCGACCGGCGGCGTAGAAGACAAAGATCAGATCGGACTGCGATGCAAGTACAAATCGGCGGCCATGATCCATCAAGTTATACCAATTTAGGTTAGTATATTATAATTTTTTTAAATAACAAACATCGCTGAGATTCAGCAAAAAAAAATTATTTCTTAACCGCCAATAAATTGTTCTCACTGAATGGCGTTGGTGCCTGGAGACCTTGGAAACAACTTTCAAATTTTGACTTAAAGAGTACATATTCTTATAGAAAATTCAATTGCACATTTTTTTTCATTGAACAAAAATGTTGTAGCTTGTTGTGTGTGCATTTCGTGTTTAGTAGGTCAAAATACATTAAAAAAATCATATTAAGATGTGGTGGGCAGAATACTTTTTTAATTTTGCAAACTAGTGTTAGCAAGACTTGTCTTTTGGAGGAATTTAATCTCAAACGTGTGTTTGTTTACGTCTTACGATTTATAATTGTAAATTCTTCAATATTAACGACTTTTAATTTGAAATTCGTAAATTTCGAATATTTGCAATTGAAAACTTTTCAATATTATTATTATTAATATCAACAATTCCTCTATGTCTTTTAAACTGATGCTGAAATCAGCCAAGTAGATATTAATGTTATAAATTTCGATAATTTGGAAGTCGATCTTTTAGGTAACCGAAAATATAAAAAAAAGAACGTTATAACTGTTATTAAATTTCATGAATAACAAATAATACGAAATTCTTGCGAAATTAATTCATCTTTATTTATTAATTCTACATGAATTCCGAAGGTATGAATTATCAGCAAAACTCGAAATTATTGACTAAATATGAAAATTTTTTTTACATACTTGGATCATAATTAAAGAGAATTTAACAAACGAATAAAATATTACAAAATAGATTTTTTAAATGTTAATTCTGAAATAAAATACTAAGCTTTACATAAATTTAAATAATAAATTTAACTAATGTTGAAGCTCAAATAAATTATAATGAGATCATCTAAACAGAGGTAATTAGGTCAGGAACACCGATGTCTGTCATTAATACAATTTTATTAATTTCTTTTGAAAATTTCCAACTAATTGTTTTCATCTCAAACAACTGAAATTATTTTAAACATTTTTCACCTATTACATTTTTCAAGAATATAAATTTCTCTTACTTTAATATCGTGTGTGTTATGAGGGGAGTTTTGGGATCGGGGATTTCAAATTTTTGGGGTTCGTTGAAAAAATTCTTAAATAAGAATCCCTATGATATATCTAACAGATAAAAGTGTTCAAAGGCCACTATTATCTCGATTTACAAGACCATTCGCACAAATAATTTTTTAAATTAACAAAAAATTGTTGGAACTTAAAAAAAATTTGAATTTAATTTCTTAACAGCCAATAAATTGTTCTCACTGAACGGCGTTGGCCTCTGGAGACCTTAGAAACAAGTTTTGAATTTTAAATTGAAAAGTACATATACTTATGTGAAAATTAGTTGCGCAATTTTTTTCCTGACAAAAATGTTGTAGCTTTCCCTATTTTCAAAGTAAATCCGAAGAACCCATTTCCTAAAAACCAAATTTGTTTTTAGAAAGGACTCCGAACCAAATGTACAGTAAATGGCCTCTTGTGAAAAATTCTAAATATAATTTTTTTTTTGTATTTTAGAATTTGGAGGCTAAAAGTTTCACATTTTGACGATGAAACTTGCAAAAACAAAAGGTCCATGCCACAAAACTAACTAGATTAACGATTTTTTGGGTATACATCATTTCTTAGTAACTAAAATCACTAGAGACTTTTTATTCAACTCCTACGGTATGAAATTACTTTAAAATAAGTAGAGGAAGCGTGCATAGCAAGAATATGAAAGAAAACACAGGAGGTGTTCTAATTAAAATATCAGGGCAGGAAATGCCTTCAAAATAATACAATAAGTACACTATATATTTACTCACAAGGATATATCTCTGAATTTACTTCAAGGGGTGTTTTATTATCCCTTGAACATTGAATCCTTAACAAAGTTGAATTCCGAACACCTAATCAAACTTATCAATTTATCAATTTTTGTGATAGTTTTTTATTAGGATTTGTAAAACGTTTTTCAATTGGTGCGAGGAGGCATGTAGGTGTCTATTTGAATGAGTAGATTTTCTGGCATCATGTCGAAACAGGACATAGCATTTTATTTGACAAAACAACCGTTATCGCAAATACGTACAATATTTTCCAAGAAAACATAGAGAAGCAATCGAAATCTTAAAAGACCCTAATAACATTAATAGGGACAATAGATATAATACCAATTTTATTTGGCTTTCGATCCTCCCGGGTTTTTAAAAAAGGACTTGATTGGCCAATCAAGTTCGACCAGTATATATAAGAAGAACTGAACCTGAAACTTGTTTCTTGTCGCTTCATCGAAATTTGGTACCTTGGTTAATATTAACTGACTTTGAGATTACATTTGAGCTATCTTTAGGTTGGACCAATAGAAAATTTTTGGGATTCGTTAAAAAAAATGTTTGAATAAAAATCCCCATATTATATTTTACAGATGTACGTACAACACAACCAGGCTCTGTAGCAGAGCACGATTTGCAAAGAGAGCTGATGCGGATGCAAGAACTAACTCTGCATGGTCAAAATGTTAATCCAGGATGTAAGTATAGAATAATTTTTTGAACTGAGAAAAAATGTATGTGATCCAGAAAAAAAAAATCGAAATCGTGGGCCCTTAAAAAGACCTGTAAAACAAGTTTCGAATTTTAACTTAAAAAATACATATTATTATAGGAAAATAACTTCGCATTTTTTCCCTGGATGAAATGCTGTAGCTTTTTCCGTTTTTAAAGTAAACCCGAAAACACCATTTTCGTTAACCAGTTAATCAATTATTAAGCTTTGGCTTATACTTCAATATTATTTATAATAATAAAGTGTATTTTGAAATTTTAATTTTAATAAAAGAATAAGAAGTTATTACATGTGTGAACAAATTTTCAACTTTAAACAAATTCACATTTAAAAATGAAGCGCAAATATATTTGGAACATAACCTCTTAAAATTAACTGATTTCTTCAATACAACTATAACTGATCAATCAGTAGTTTTCATTTTACTAATTCAATCAATACAATCCTACTAATTGTCAGTAACACAATTCTAGCTATGTAGTACAGCAATTAGTAGAATTTAACTGACAATCAGTTATATTTTCCTAATTCTAGGAGATGAGAACCAAAAAGTATTATTTAGAAAAACAAGAACTACCCTAATGAATATCTACACAGACCAATCGTTGTTGACCTAATATTGTTCAAAATTGTTAAAATGTTAAGTTACTAGTGCACGACAATTTCATAAATATAAATTTTTTGCTTTCAAAGTGGGTGTAGAGCCGTTTCCAAATATGCCTCCAGACAGCGTCACAGTGGTAACAGAGGATGGTTCTATCTATGGAAAAATTATGTACAAACTGAGAGAGGCCGAAAACCCACCATTCTGGATTGAAGGTCATTTCGTTCCTCAGAACTATTACGCTTATATACATTACGATGATAACTATCGTTTTGATACAATTGACCATCTCAACATGATCTTTCATGCTCCCGGACATAATGCTCTCATTCATGGACCGAAGAAAGCTTATCTACGCATAGGAGGAACCACCTTTTTTTCAACTAAACCTTTTGACAACTTCCATCTTGAAATGCCTAATTTCGATCGCAAAAGGCATATATTTGTAACAATGCCGCGTGGCCCTATGTTTAGTGCAAAGTTAGTCAAACGTATTGATAGTCCAGTGTGCAACGTAAATACTGAGCTATTAGAGGCTTACACCAGGGATACCCAATGGTGATGCGCGACCAGATGATAATTTCTCGTTGCTCGATTTTTTTCGGTTTTAATAACTTCTCGCTGTAAAAATCATCATCTAATCAATATATGTATGTCCTCTGAAAATAGTGTATATTCAATTGTATAACTAAATAAACTCAGCATTTAACAGTTTGAGAGTTTTTTTTCTAAGCTTTTGCATCACAAGGAACAAAAAGTGAAAAGAGCAGTATTGTCATTGGTTAACTAAAAATATCCATGGGAATTTTCTCATTCGGATGTAGCAGAACTGATCGCTTACCTTTTGCTCTGATGTGTGTTAAATTTCGTGTTTCTAAAATTGGAAAAGTAGTATAGCGGCAGGGCTATCGCTATCGCAGCAAAAAAGATTCTGTTCCATACTAAGTTACCGACCTCAGGTGCAACCCTCACACAGCAATGCAGATTCCTGGTATGGTTTTCGCCTCAGTCGATATATCAGAGATCTACCTTCCCAACAGAGACCATGGGATTTCCGCTTCCAAATTTTTGTAATTTTTCACGCGTTTGGATCTGGTTGTGTAACTCCTCTGGCTGCCTTTTCAGAGAGATAAATTTCAATGTTAAAAAATTTTTTCTTTAACATTCACAACTTCAATTGACGTAAGCAAGTACACTCTATATAAGCACAAGTGATTCCTTGCAATTATTTATTATACACAATCAATCATATCATATACAGATATCATCATGGATGAATCGTTCACCCTAAACGTTAATATTCAAATACCAGCCTTTTCATCTTGTATTTAGTTCAATGCAAAGAAGCGAATTTTCAACAAAGCAGTTGAATCTTTGACCAAAAAATACGAGTTTACAACAAAATGGTCGAATTTTCAAACAAAAAAGATTGAACTTAACCGAGAAGCGTTACATTTTTATCCACGTAATGAAATTTTTTCAAGATAGTTGAATTTTTTGTCCAAATAGGTGAATGCTAAGCAAAGCCGTTAAATTCTCAACCAAAAAATATGACTTTGTGATAAAAAATACTTAAAGTTTTAACAAAATAATTAAATTTCTAGAAAA
This sequence comes from Andricus coriarius, assembly GCA_932066315.1. NCBI lineage: Eukaryota > Metazoa > Arthropoda > Insecta > Hymenoptera > Cynipidae > Andricus > Andricus coriarius. The sequence goes on from CAKNWT010334557.1 coordinate 10,620, forward strand.
ATACTTCAATTTTTAACCAAGCGCTTTCATTTTCTACCCGCAAAAATAAATTTTCAACCGAATAGTCAAATTTTTAAATAAGAAGGATTAATCTCTAATAAAAAAAAGTTGCATTTTCAACAAAATAGTTTAATTTCCTTCGAAAAAGACGACTTTGTCCCCAGACAGTTGAATTCCGAAGCTAAAAATGTCTGTTTTTGACAGAATAATTAAATTCTCAACAAAATAGTTGAATTTTTAACGACAAACACGAATTTTCATCCAGGAAGATTAATCTTCTTTTAGAAAAAGACAAATTTTCAACCAATGAGACGAATTTGCGACTAAGATGATAAATTTTCTAACCAAATAAACGAATTTTAAACAAATAAAAACTTTCCAGTCAGGAAAGACAAAAAAATTCCACCAAATTGTTGAACTATGAAGCCAAATTACGAATTTCCTGTAAAATAGTTAAATTTTCAATTGAAAAATATGAATTTTCAACAAGAACAAAAAAGTATTTTTAAGCAAAAGAGGAATTTTTAAGCAAAAGAGGAAGAGTTACATTCTTAGATAAAAAAATGTGTTTTAAATAAACCTTCAACAAAAATAATACATTTTTAACAAATTAACTTAACTGTTACCCAATTAGATACATTTTTTATTTAAAAAGATCAATATTAATTTTCAACAAATAATGTAATAATAGATATTTCAACCAAAAAATATTTTTATTGAAAATCAAAAACC
>CAKNWT010334559.1:0-11013 GCA_932066315.1 Andricus coriarius
ATGCGTTCTGCCACCCGTGTTTGTGCTGTTTCCAGGCGATTTATTTGAGCCTGCATGCGGGCTTCTCTCTCTTCCAAATTTTGTGCGAGGGCGTTGGTTGCGTCTACCGACCGGTTGACGCTGTCCTCCAATGCGGTCAATCGTTGTTCTAAAACTCTCTCCTTTTCAGTCTCTCTTTGCTCTCGGTATTTACGGTCTTCAGCGATCATTCGCTGCGTCCTCTTTTCCAGTTCTTCCAATCTCTGATTAATTTGTATCCACATTTGTTCCGAGCTGGAATTCACCACTTGAGAGGGCGTGCTTCGTGCGTCGTCCATGTTGTCGGGAGAGACGTTCCGTATAGTTAGATCCAGATCTTCAGTTTCGCTACTGTTATCAGTGTTCGCCTTTTTCGCGTGCTTGGACGATCTTAAACTTGTTTTGCTCATTGTGAGAGTGTCTATCATCACTTTAAAGCAAAATAAATAGAAGTATAGTCTATCGTCACTTTTGTTATTTTCACTTTGTTTAATACCGATTACTCAACGTATTTTTCACTTTCACAGCGGATTTTGTCCTTTACACTCGCGAATCCCTCCTTGTCGAAATGTATCTGATTCACTCGCACCACTGTTTGGTAATCGTGTACCGTCGATGAAACCAATAGTCTAACGTTTCACTGATTAACACTATGCGTTGTTTCCACGTGCGGACTGCTGAATATTGACCGCGAAACGCGAAGATCGATTCACTTTCGAAACTAATTGTCTGGTCTGAATCGATTTGAATGCTATATTGTTCTTGAAAGAAAATCTTTGTTTCGTATACAACCGTGATACGTCCTTCGCACTCTATTATTATTACGTATTGTTCGTATAACACACTCGTAGTAGCACTAATTTATTTCTCTTTGTTCATTCTCGTATCATACTTGCAAACTTATACACAATTGTCTTTGCACTTTTTTACGCGCACTGTTTTGAGAAGAGAATGTCACACTCTACGCGTTCATGGATCGCTTGCGTTCGGCGAGCCATTTATCAAGCCGCTCCATGCTACGTTCATTCTTTTCAATTTTCATCTCTGCCAACATTTTATCTAGACCGGACATATCATGAGGGATTTGTGATTGGCTAGTTGGGGGTGGCAGATGGACGCGTTTAAAATCTTTACTTCCACTGAAGAAAGCTGCGATCAGCTTTTTCTTGTTTTCATCCATTACAAAAGTTTTTATTAAAAATTTAGAATCTTATCCTTTTTTTAGACTCGCATGCCCCACGTTGGGCGCCAATTGCAACACGCGACTTTTGGCCGCTGTTATCTAAGTGGTTAAATTAATAAGTTTAACCTAATTAATATTAATAAGGAAATAAAAAGGGCTTCTTCTGGAGAAAAGGAGAAGATTCTGTATACATAAAAAAACGTTCTTTTTATTCAAAAAGCCTGAGCTAAACTATTTGTACACTTTGGTTTCTAGTCCCTGACTAAGATCATTAAAAATTAAGCTAAGCTAAGAAGTGAGAAAAATTGACCGATAATTTCTCTCGAGATTTTTGGCACATTAATTTCACGGGCTGGCTATAAAAGTAATTCGCACGGAGATGACCACCTCGGAGTGGTATATCCTCTTTACTGATAGATTCTCTGCTCACCGGGCAGAGGATAAATACTCTAATTCTTTTGATTCTATAAAACTAATTTATGCTAAATAACATGAATCGATATTGCTTGAACAATTAAATCAAAAGCAGCCTAAGCTATACTATCATACGTATGCCTCTCGTGATGAGGCGAGAATTCGAGGTTAAAACAAGATTGGATTAAATAAAAGAAATAGGCAATTACAATAATTTTCTAAGCAATGCATACAATAATTAAGAAGTCTATTTTATGAGCTAAGCTAAATTTCTATCTAACTGAGTCAGAAAAAGAGAGTAAATCCTCGTGTTAGTTCCTGCATGTGTTTATTTTCCTTGCAAGATTGAAATCGCCTCTGAGAAATGTATTACATTTTCCAGAGGTTCACTTTCACACCTTACAGGGTCAATGAACTTCGTTTTGCCAACAAGATGTCTTTTGACTATACAGGTGTATTCTTTCAGGCCGGGGCCTCAAACAATAAATCCTATGCTATTATGCAGATCATGGCTCTTTAGGCTTTACAAAAGGATTAGCCCTCACTTAACCGATTTATTCTTAAAATATGTCGTCAAGTTTATATGACCTGTCAATCAGGTATACTAAGTCCCGAGCTAAGAGTCGAAAACAGTGTACGAGCACGCTTCAGAGAGGCTGAGGAATGTCGCGCCGCAGGTAGTCCTTATTGTTCCCAATTTGGGCGGAAATGCGAAGGCGAGTATCTACGAGCTCTTCTTAAAGTTTATTCTCTCATGAAACTGATTTTTCGAATTTTAAAATAAAGTTTAGAACGGAGATATTTCTCGGGGAACCAATTATTCTCACTCAATAATTTTAGCAACCACATTTGAGCAGTATAACTACTCGTTTTGCTTGCAAATCGTTTGAGTGAGAATTGAAAGATTGCTTAGGATTGTATTTGGTTCTATGGACTAGGTCCCACGGTATTTTGCCGTGTTCTTACTCGAGAACGCAAATCAAATCCTTCATCGCTTTCAGAAATGTCTCAAGTATTTTACAAGCCTCAAGTTTATTCTATGGACCAGGTCCCTCGGAGTCGTACCGAGTTATTGCTCCATAACGGAACGAGAGTCAGATATAAATACTACACAGAAATGTGATTTAATTGAATCGTATGTGGTTGTATTGACCAGGTCCCTCGGTATAGTCCCGAGTTATTGCTCGACAACGCACGTACAATGCTTCAATTTAACACTTGATATTTTTGACGTAATTTGCTTGCAGCAAAAGAAATATATACTGCAAGGGCCACCGGTCAAATTCCTTGAGAAGGAAGACGCAAGATTTAGTCACTGCCTGAGATACAAATCTCAGGTAGTTTTGTCGCACTGAGTCGTATAAAAGGAAACTCGGAGAAACTCTCAAAATTTACTGCTTTAGGGCTAACTTGCCAAGATCATTCGCATTCAGTTAAATCACTTTTAGACAGCCTTTAGAAATTTCTATTTCTTCGTCTCTCTTAAAGTGGATCGCACTGAATCAAGAATCGCCTCAGAATATTCAGATTTGAAGCCGAATATTTTATGGTATTCCACGAAAGGTAGAAAGGATGTAGCAAGAATTTGAAGATATCTATCTTCAAACCTTCCTACGGGTTTCCACCCAAAGATCTTTTGCAGGGTAGCTAAAAGATCAATAAGTGACGTTTTGGGCCTCGGGAGCCCTTTTTATAGGCTCTGCCCTCCCACGCTTACGTAATATCGTTCGAGTGGGAGTTCTAGAGTCTGCGCTCTCGACTTTCTCCTGTGAGATGCTATTTTTCTGTAAGCATTTCACAGGAGATGTATCGTTTGCCTATTATCAGGGACTCCTTGTAACTCGAGGGTTACAACAGCCCCCCAAATTGAGATGGTACAGTGAATAACGCGATTTTTAATATCAATGTGAGAGTTTAGGTATGCATTCACAATATTTCTCTCACATGGATCGGTACGCATCACTAATATAGTTACAAGTCACGGATAACAAAATATGTAGAGAATTGTATATTAAAAGGTAAAAAGAGACTTACAATTTCTCGTGTCGCGTTATTCCACCAAGGGTTACCATTGAAATTTCCTCAGTTAATTTCTGGGTGTTGACGTGTAGTTGTGGCTCCGCTGCTGGATTCCGTTGTCTCATTCCCGTACTCTCCTTTCTTATGTCGAATGACCAGTGTTCCGTGATTGGCCAGTCTTGGGCCGGTGTCCATATTCTGTAGCATTCCCAGTCTGCTGCAGTTTCTCCCGGAAACAATAGGCTGGCATCCATCTCTACCTGCCTCCTTCTCTCCTCTCTTTGTCTTCTCTTCTCCTTTCGTCTTTGAGAATCTTCATAGGCCAGCTTGAGATCCTCTGCTATATCCCGATAAGGAATCTGAGCTTTGTTTGACAATTTGAGGCTCTCGGTGTTGACGAAGCGAGGTCTTTTGGCTGCTTTTACCATTTGGTTTATGGCAGGTTCTTCTCTCATGTCTTCGTTTGCCACTCTTTTGACAGCGCCCATGATTTCTACTTCTCCGGGTTCTTTTACTTCAGGTATGGCTGCCATCTCCATCTCCTCTTCGTTTATGATTATTTTGACTGCGTCTATAACTTCTGATTCTTCAGGTTCTCTTACTTCAGGTATGGCTGCAATCTCCATCTCCTCTTCGTTTATAATTCTTTTGACTTCGTCGATAATTTTTGATTCTTCCGGTTCCTTCACCTCAGATACGGTTGCAATCTCCTTCTTTTCCACCGTAGGATCTTCCGGTTGGGGTTCTGGTTTCGCTACTTTTACGGAGCCTATCGAGTAGATATGCGTCTTCGGCGTGATTTTCTCTCCTACTGCTTTGTCCTTTTCTTCGGGTTTTATCTCGTCTGTTGTTGCCGTCAGTAAGATTTTTTTGATAGAGACCGAAGGCTGTAGGATTTGAAGTTCTTCCGTTGATTCGTCTTCATTTATTTTAGGCTCACTTGCTTGTAACTTCAGTGGAATCACCTGTATCATAATGATATCCTCCTCCTCCTCTTCTAAGTCGATTATTTCTGGTACTTGCATTTCTTTTGATGCCGTTCCAGATTTTTCATTCTCGAGCTGTTCGTCCTCAGAGTCATCCTCGAGATCCACCACTTCCGGTTCCAGTGATGAACCGCCTTGTTCTGGTGATGTGCCGATCTTTCGCCTTCGTATGCTTTTTGGAAAGCGAGCCGCACTTACCATTGAAACCGACATGTTTTCTGGTAATATCGCCTTCTTCTTTTTTATTGAGATAGATCGAGCTCTTGCAATTAATATTTTATAATTATGGGTTTCTCTTTCCTCATAATTTTCCTCCTCTCTATCCATATTACACTGTACTCCTATACCAGGATGGACATCTAGACTCTCGAAATTCGTGCTTGCGTCAGGCATGGTTGGTTTCGTATATAATACTGACCTACCCGAATCTTCCAAGAGGCTCTAGGACCCATCGCTTTCCCTCGTTTCACTTTTCTTATCCCCACCCTCTGTTTTCTTTCGGAGATATTTTCTCAGGTCGTTCGCATGGTACTGACCCCTCTCTTTCTCATTTTCAGGGCTGCACAAAATATACACGTTGGTGGCGATTCGTTTCTTGATTTTATAGGGCCCTTCGTATAGCGCCAGAAATTTAGCCATTGCTCCCGTCGCTGCGCTTGATACATTGCATGCTTTTGCTAGTACCCATTCGTCGATTTCGAAAGACACGCCCTTTTTGTTTTTGTTAATGCGATCCAATCGGGATCCCCTTTTTCTTTTAATACGTTCTCTGAGCACCACTAATTGCTCTTCTCGGCTCATAGGTGGGTGTGTAGGTACTCGCGGCAGGAGGTCCGTCCACCATCTTTCGGGTCTCCTTCCCCATAATGCCTCGAATGGCGTGATCTCCGTGGTGTCATGGTGTGATTCGTTGATAATTGTCTCGATGTTCTCCAATTGAAAATACCATCCGCCATGTCGATCTGGTGGTAGGAGGGTCCTGAAAAGTCTTGCCAGCTCGCGATTGACTCTCTCTACCATGTTGGCTTGCGGGTGTCGAATTGATGTGAGGATCATTTGAATTCCCCTCTCCTCCAATGCTTGCCGCCATTTGTAACTGGTGAATTGAGTGCCACGGTCTGAGAGTACTTTTCTTGGCTGTCCGACACTTTCGATGAAATTATCGAGACTTTTGATTGGTATATCACTTGTTGCCTTCTTTAGAGGATATAACTTCGTATACTTCGTGAACGTGTCAATCATGACGAGTAGGTACTCATATCCATATTTCGTTTTGGTTAGCGGTCCAAAAAAATCTATGGATATGATCTCTAAGGGCTCGCTTGACAGGACGGGTTCCTGCAGTGCTTGCGACGCCCGTGTCGGCAGCTTGTTGCGTTGACATGAGTCGCACGTGGCAAGTATTTGCCGTGTTGCTTTCGCCAGTTTTGGCGCGTAGAAAGACTCGCGTAATATCTTGTAGGTTTTCTCCGCCCCTGGATGTCCATATGCAAGATGACACTCCCATATTAATTTTTCTATCAATTCTCTGGGTATGTATACCCGATATGACGTCCCATCAAAGTGATATAGGGTGTCATTCAACGTTTTAAAACGCGTCACGTTATTCTCGCCGGTTTTTTGTAGGTTACGTATTACCTGCTGTATTTTCTTGTCCTCTTTTTGCTTTTGTAAGATGTTTCTTAAGGATTGTTCTGTCTCTTGAGTCCACTCATAATTCAGTGCATTAATCATGACTCGAGTTTCTCCTCGATTCTTCTTGTAGGTCTCGCTGTCGTGAATTCGACTGAGTACATCGGCCATTATATTCTCTTTTCCAGGTAGATGCTCAATTTTAATTTTATAATCCTGGATGGCCAATATCCAGCGTGTCAGTCGTGCATTCACGAATTTGCAGGTTTTCAAGAAGGTGAGGGCTAGATGGTCGGTCCTGTTTATGATTTCAGCACCATGCAAATATGTGCGAAATTTTTGTAGAGCCCAAACGACAGCTAGCAGTTCTTTCTCTGTAGTAAAGTATGTCAATTCCGGTCCTTTCAAAGTGCGACTGGCTAAGGTTATTATCTCTTTTTCATCCTTATCGTTAAGTTGATATAAGACGGCTCCCAGAGCGTAATTACTCGCGTCCGTTTCGAGATAATAACCTTTGTTGGGATCTGGAAAATAAAGCATGATGGACTCGCTGAATAATCCTTTTATTTTTTCGAAACTTTTCTGCGCTTCTTGATCCCATTTCCACGTGACTCCTTTTTTTATTAATTTCAGTAGCGGTACCGTTTCTGCGGCATGCTCTTTACTAAATTTCGAGTAGAAATTTATAAGCCCTAGGAAATCTCGCAGTTGTTTCACGTTGCGTGGTGCAGGAAAGTCCTGAATGCTCCTAATTTTTTCTGGATCCGGTTTCACTCCTTCCGTTGTTAAGATAAATCCTAGGAACATAGTTTCTTTCTTGAAGAAGTGCGACTTCGTGAGATTTAATGTTAAATTATTTCTCTCGAGTCTTTCTAGGATTTCGTCTAGGTGTTCTAAATGCATGTCGTTTGTTTCTGACGTAATTAACGTATCATCCACAAACGAGATGATTTGATCGCCGAGTCCTTGTAAGGCTTGATCCAATCCTCGAACGAGCGCGGCCGTGCTTGTTTTTAGACCGAACGGTACGACGCGAAACTCATAGCTACGGCCTCTATACTGGAAGGCCGTGTATTTTCTCGAATCCGGATGTAAAGGCACTTGCCAGAAACTACTTGTCATGTCCAGATTGGACATAATGTTCATTCCACGACATTTTTGAAAAAGGACTTCTGCTGGCTCTGGACACTCCCAATCTTCGATTAATATGTCATTTAATCGACGAGCGTCCAAGCATAGTCTTATTGTGCCGTCCTTTTTTATAACGGGCACCACCGGATTAATGTATGAGCTGTTGGATCGCTGAATGATCCCTAATTTCAGCATGCGTTGCACCTCCTCCTCTACTTTTTCTCGGTGCGCCATTGGTATGGGATAGCTACGTCCTACAAATGGTTTTTCTTCTTTGATTTGTAGAACGTGCTCGTAATTTTTCAGTAGGCCGGGCTCTCGACGAAATGCGCGTCGGTGTTTCCATAATATTGCGCCGAGTTTCTCCTTCTCTTGATTGGTGAGCCCTTGGCTTTCCTCCATTTTCTTTTCGATTTCATCGTGTGTTATGTCCAGGGGGAGGCTACTTCCTGTATCTTCCTCCTCTTCTAATCCTCCATTGATTTCTTCTGCTTCTATCATGGACGATTTTATTGTACATAAGTTGTAGTCCCCATCTTGCATATTCTCAGCCTCATCTTGTAGGATTCTAATGGCTGGTTGTCCCTGTAGGTAGGGGAAGGTTAACGTTTTTGTGTCGAGATCTATGTTTGTGCGGTGCTCTGCCAATACGTCGATCCCAATTATGCATGTGCGTGAGAGGCGTGGTACTACCAAAAACGCTAATTGGACGATCGTATTAGGGACTTGCACGTCAGCATAGATTTGTCTTGAGAGTCGTACCGCCTTGCCCCCCAGGGGTCCCGCTACGGCAACGCCTGCTAATGGTAGGCACGGGCATCGGTCAAACCTCTCTTTATTATTGCTGAGAAACTCCTCTGATAAGCACGTGACTTCTGCACCTGTGTCTATCAGTGCTTTTGTGACAATGCCTGCTATCTGAATATTTGCCGTGTAACATTTTGTTCTTTTTGTTTTCACGGGTTCACTTATTTCCTCAGTAAGTTCATCCCGTGTGTTTGTCAATACGTTGGCAAAGTATGTTATTTCATTCGCCACGTCAATGTCTTTTTCTTCTTGATTTATTTCTATTGACGTGGCTCCTCCTCGTTTCCCTGCTCGATCTCGTTATTGTCGACGGGTGTTTCTTCTGCATCGAGGTCCGGTGGTGCTTCAACCTCGATATTACGCACTTTGTATGGTGCTGGTTGCCTCCATGAGGTGCCATCATAAGGGACACGCTGCCCCCCAGAACCTTGATTAAATCGTGGGTTTGAGCCTCCCGCTTGTCGATTTCCAACGTAGTTAACGGCTTGTGGAGGGCCTGTTGCCGCTGGGATAGTGGTGCTTGGTCGCGCATAACTTTGTCCTGTATTCTGCGTCCTCCACTGATTTGACGGTTGAGAAGTATTTTCTCGAGAGGGATTAATTTTGTTTCGCCACTCTCGAGGTTCTGTGTATCCTCCGTTCGTTGCTCCTATTTTGTCGAATTCTTCCAGTAATTCGATGAGTTGGTCGCTTCGCTCTATGCCTCGTCCCACGATAGCATATTTAATCTCGTCACTATAGTGACGGGCGAGTTTCCGAACGATCTCCTTGGGCTCGGGTGCAGGAGTTAACTCGCTCACGTTTGCAAAAATACTAGTGGCGTATTCAACTCGCGATTTATCTCGAGCGAGTTGAAAACATCCGAATTCCAGTTTCTTGCGAATTTCGTGCTGTGTGAACTCATTCCAATAACGTTGTGGGAATTTTAGGGCAAAGCTGTCGAAATCGGTGATATCATTTTTTACGACGAGCCACCAGTCGCTCGGTGAGCCCGAAAGTGATTTCTCCAATAAATATTCTACGTCGCAAGGTCTAGGGCGTACCACTTCCCAATATTGTTTCATTTGACGCAAATATCTCATAGGATTTCCTTCACCGTTGAATTCTGGCAGTACATATTTAATATTCGGTTTTGCCATAGATGCAGGTTCGGAAAAACGGGGGTTTACTGTTCCGCTAATGCGTTCTGCCACCCGTGTTTGTGCTGTTTCCAGGCGATTTATTTGAGCCTGCATGCGGGCTTCTCTCTCTTCCAAATTTTGTGCGAGGGCGTTGGTTGCGTCTACCGACCGGTTGACGCTGTCCTCCAATGCGGTCAATCGTTGTTCTAAAACTCTCTCCTTTTCAGTCTCTCTTTGCTCTCGGTATTTACGGTCTTCAGCGATCATTCGCTGCGTCCTCTTTTCCAGTTCTTCCAATCTCTGATTAATTTGTATCCACATTTGTTCCGAGCTGGAATTCACCACTTGAGAGGGCGTGCTTCGTGCGTCGTCCATGTTGTCGGGAGAGACGTTCCGTATAGTTAGATCCAGATCTTCAGTTTCGCTACTGTTATCAGTGTTCGCCTTTTTCGCGTGCTTGGACGATCTTAAACTTGTTTTGCTCATTGTGAGAGTGTCTATCATCACTTTAAAGCAAAATAAATAGAAGTATAGTCTATCGTCACTTTTGTTATTTTCACTTTGTTTAATACCGATTACTCAACGTATTTTTCACTTTCACAGCGGATTTTGTCCTTTACACTCGCGAATCCCTCCTTGTCGAAATGTATCTGATTCACTCGCACCACTGTTTGGTAATCGTGTACCGTCGATGAAACCAATAGTCTAACGTTTCACTGATTAACACTATGCGTTGTTTCCACGTGCGGACTGCTGAATATTGACCGCGAAACGCGAAGATCGATTCACTTTCGAAACTAATTGTCTGGTCTGAATCGATTTGAATGCTATATTGTTCTTGAAAGAAAATCTTTGTTTCGTATACAACCGTGATACGTCCTTCGCACTCTATTATTATTACGTATTGTTCGTATAACACACTCGTAGTAGCACTAATTTATTTCTCTTTGTTCATTCTCGTATCATACTTGCAAACTTATACACAATTGTCTTTGCACTTTTTTACGCGCACTGTTTTGAGAAGAGAATGTCACACTCTACGCGTTCATGGATCGCTTGCGTTCGGCGAGCCATTTATCAAGCCGCTCCATGCTACGTTCATTCTTTTCAATTTTCATCTCTGCCAACATTTTATCTAGACCGGACATATCATGAGGGATTTGTGATTGGCTAGTTGGGGGTGGCAGATGGACGCGTTTAAAATCTTTACTTCCACTGAAGAAAGCTGCGATCAGCTTTTTCTTGTTTTCATCCATTACAAAAGTTTTTATTAAAAATTTAGAATCTTATCCTTTTTTTAGACTCGCATGCCCCACGTTGGGCGCCAATTGCAACACGCGACTTTTGGCCGCTGTTATCTAAGTGGTTAAATTAATAAGTTTAACCTAATTAATATTAATAAGGAAATAAAAAGGGCTTCTTCTGGAGAAAAGGAGAAGATTCTGTATACATAAAAAAACGTTCTTTTTATTCAAAAAGCCTGAGCTAAACTATTTGTACACTTTGGTTTCTAGTCCCTGACTAAGATCATTAAAAATTAAGCTAAGCTAAGAAGTGAGAAAAATTGACCGATAATTTCTCTCGAGATTTTTGGCACATTAATTTCACGGGCTGGCTATAAAAGTAATTCGCACGGAGATGACCACCTCGGAGTGGTATATCCTCTTTACTGATAGATTCTCTGCTCACCGGGCAGAGGATA
>CAKNWT010334573.1:0-15873 GCA_932066315.1 Andricus coriarius
TTCTAATCTCTTTTAGCGTTATTAAAAAAAATCAGAAATATTTTTATTTTTATGTTTTTCAATACATACGAACATAAAAAAATTAACTTGTTTTTCAAATATTTCTAATCTCTACCAAAGCCGTGATTTCTATAATTTTAAATATTTTTGCTTCTGATTTCTATGCGTTCTTCCGATGAACTTTAGTAAGAAATTATACTATATTGTATTGTTTTTCTGTTTTTGAATATAAGATTTTTTTTAAATATGAGAAAGATATAAACCTGATTTTCAAAAATTTCTATTTCGTGATTTCTATAATTTTTAAAATTGCTGTCCTTGAGCCCTATGAATTCTTCCTTTAAAATGTAGTAAACAGTTGAACTGTATAACTATATGAAGAATGTATTTTTAATAATGAATTTTTATTTCAAATAAAAAAAAATTCCCAATCTCTATAGAAGGCCCAAATTTAATGTTTATTTAACTACTGCGTGGAAATTTGGCGTAGACTTACCATACCTTTCTCTGCTGACGCCATGTGTGTGCAACAGAAATATACTTAAGAAATCTTTTTTTATATTATTCAACACATGAAAATTAAAACTAAAAATGGTATAAATTGGTCAAAAAAGTTCCCAATCTCTAACCAAGGCGTAAGGTAATTGCTCCTTTTTTATAGGTTTATTCAAATGTAGTATATAATACAATTATAAACCTCTGAAGAAAATACCGCAGAAAAATCATTTTGCTTTAAATTAGATTTTTTATTAGCTGCTTTTAAACAAAAATTAATACATGCGACACTTTTGTCCGAAAATGCGGGTGATTGTGATTTTTTTTATTCAAAGCAATTCTTAACTTAAGATGTACAATATATTTAGTAGTTTAAAATTTAATTTATTAGCTGAGAATGTTTTTTTTTCAGTAAAACACAGCGTTATTCAAAAATTTCAGTAATCTATTTATTACAGTTAGGTTATTCGAAATATGTGCGAGGTTTAGAGAATTTAAAATATTTATGAACTTGTTTTTCAAAAATTCCGAATCTGTTCTATAGTTGTGAGGTTGATAATTTTTCATATTTCTGTTTTTTTTCAAGCAACTTTATTACATAATGAAACTTTACACCTACGTCTAAAAATGTATGCGAACTGAAAACTATTTTTTAAGTTCTTCCGCTTTTATTACACATTTTTTTTGTATACCATAGATGTATGAAATGACTGCCAAATCTAGAAAAATTAAATTCCGGTCATTGACAAATTTTTAAAAAAGAGAATGTAACCATTTCATTTTTGGCTAAAAATATATTACTTTTAGTCACAAATTCAAGAATTTATTTGTAAATTTATCTTTATTAGTTAAGCTTTCAACTATTTATTTAAAAATGGATTTATTGTGTATGAAATTCGTCTTCTTTGTTATGAAATTCACCCTTTATGTTAAAAAAATAACCTTTTGGGCTAAAGATTATTCCCTTTGGTAAAAAATTCAACTATTTATATGAAACTTCCTTTTTGTTTGTTTAAGAATGAATATTTTTAACTGAAAATATCCCATTTTTGGCTTAAATTTCATATTCTGCATTGAAATTTGACCTTTCTTTTTGAAAATTCAATTATTTGGTTGAAAATTCGTCTTTGTAGAAAACTAATCTGCGTCGGAAATAATCAATTTTTTATGAACTTGTTTTTGAAGAAGTTCCAATCGCTACCGATGAAGTGAGTTTAATTACATTAGTCGACATATGTACGAGCTTTGAATAAGATGCAATATTTACGTACTTGTTTTTTTTTCTGCAATTCCAAATCTTTACCGATGTCGTGAAATCGATAACTTTTCAAATTGCTGTAATGGATTTTTCTTCATTTTTTTGTACCAATAAAAAATGCCTGTGACCTGAAAAATATTTTTTAATCTCTTCTAGCGCTATTAAAAACTTTCTGTAATCCTTTTATTAGTGTTCCACATACGAATGTTCGAAATATAAAATATGCAATTGTTACAATGCATGCGTACAGAAAAATGTTCTTCAATCAATTCGGGAGTTATTAGAATATTTTTATCTTTTTCAACATTATTTTTACATTATTCTTCATACGAGAATACAAAGTTATGAGGTTTTTATGGAGTTGTTTTTAAGAAATTCCCAATATCCACCGTAGTCGTGAGACCGAAAAAAATTCTTTCAAATCAGCTTTCGTATTTTTTGTTCGTGAAAAATCGTGACAACAGTCACACTGCGGAATTGTATAAATAGGGGAACGTGGGCACTACCAATTCATACGACAGAATTCAGCCTTATCCAGTACTCTACAAGAAGCATACCAAAATCAACTTTTTCGACTGTGGTACACCATCTAAAATAACGTAAGTAGAGATAAAATTGATTCAAACACTGGATAAAAATATTAATTATTTACTTTTCAAAAATTAATGTACGTTGCGATAGATACTGTAATTTCTTTCTCAATCTTTAAGCACTAGAAAGTAAGTCCTTTGTTTGAAAAAACTTTGTAAATAGTAATGCTGAAAGCTCCCAAATTCTTTAGGCACCGCACTTTATCTCCAAAATTCAATTCCCAATCTCTATTAAAGTCAAGAGAAGAAAAAAGGTAGCTTTTTGAAAATTCTACAAGATAATCATATCAACTTCTCTTTTTTTTGTTGAAAAATCGAAAATTCAAATTATGATCGCCCAAAAAATGAAAAATAAATATTCCAGTTTGCGGCCGAACTATGCAATAAACGACAAAAGATAAATAGGCAAACTTCATGCAGGCAAAAAAAAACAGCAAATTTGTTAATTATCACTTTTTGACAAAGCGCATATTTTCTTTTAATCGTAACAAATAACATTAAAAATATAAAACGATTAAATTTTTGGACAAATGACACAATCTGTGAAGAAAACAATTAGACAAAAGTTATCTACCGAAAAATGTCCTACACATTTGATACTCATAATTTTTTTTAATGATGCGTAGTTTTTGTTTTCATCGTGAAAAAGAACCTTTAAAATAAAAAAATTAACTTTTTGGAAAAACGACACATGTTACAATAAATCTTGATTTAACGTATTAATCTTAAAAGCCATACAATGAACGTTTCCTAATCTCTTCAAGAATAATTAATTAAAGAATTCGGTAATATTTGTACTGTTTTTCTGTGTTTCAATACACAAACGCTTCAAAAATATGAAAATGTTATGAAATTGTTTTGACAAAATTTTCAATTTGAAATTTCCCTAATTTTCTAAATTGCTGCTGCAGAGTTCTATGCATTCTTCCGTTAAAATATTGTAAACAATTATAAACCATTGTATAAATCCAAAAAATGTATGGATTTGGAAAATGTTTCCTTATCTCTTTCAGCGTCATTAGATTAAATCAGTAATATGCTTGTTATTTTCAAGTTTTTGAATATACATAAGTCCTAAGATATATATGACAAATTATGAATTTGTTTTTTAAATATTTCTAATCTTTACCGAAGTTGTGAGTTCTATAATTTAAATACTATTTCTTTTGATTTCTATGCATTCTTTCGACAAAATTTAGTGGAAAATTTCACTATATACATAGAAAAAATATGTATGCATACAATAAGTGTTACCTAATCTCTTCAAGAGTTATTAAAAATTTTTGGTAATGTGAGTATGGTTTTTCTGTTTTTTACTCCACGAGGATTCGAAAATATGCAAAAGTAATAAACTTGTTTTTCAACAAAATTCAATTGATACCGAATTCGTGATTCCTATAATTTAAAAAATGCATGCCCCTGAGTTCTATGCAGTTTCCGATAATATTTACTAAACAATTAAACTATATACCTCTAACAGATGTATGCATGTACAAAATGTTTCCCGATCTTTCTAAGCATTAGTAAAAAGATTTGATAATATTTTTATTTTTTTTCGTAGTTCATTGAATACATGAGTATTCAAAAATATGAAAAAGTGATTTCCTTTTTTTTTAATTTCTGCTTCTGATTTCTATGCATTCTTCCGATTCCCCTAAAAAATATATGCGTGAGAAAAATGTTTCCTAATATCTTCAGCGTTATGAAAAGGATCCAGTAAGCTTTTTATTATTATTTCACGACTGAATAAACTACACTTGAAAAATATGAAAGAGTTATAAATTTGTTTTTCAAGAATTTCAAATCTATATGGAAGCCATAAGAGCTTTTAAAGATACAACATATTTATGGACTTTTTTTTTGAAAAATTCCCAATCTCTGCTGAAGTCGCGAGATTGATAATTTGTTAAAATGCGGTCTTTACCTGTAAAATATTGTATGCAACTAAACTATATACCTCTAAAGAAATAATCAAAAGAAAAATTGTTTAAGATCAACTAAAATTGACGATTTTTCAAGAAAATAAATTAATTTTCAAGAAAAGAATTAGGTTTCTTGAAAGTGGTTGAATTTTTAACCAAATAGCTTAATTGAAAACCTACAAAGATGAATTTTTAATCAAAAGGTATAATTTTCTTCCCAAAAACGAATTCGTACAATATTACTTATTAATGTTTTAATTTTTCCGGTATCTTAGAATATTTTGTTTTGTTCTAAGGCATTTTAAGGATTTTATAATGTATCAATCAAGAAAAGAAATTCTTAGGATTCTTGTGAAAATTAACAATAATTTTTTATTTTGAAAAATTAATTTTGAAAAGACGTTTAAAAACATTTTTTAACACCTAAAGAGATTTAAAAAAAAAAAATTTGTTAAAAGAATTTTACGCTGAAATTTAGACTGCCATAAAACTATATATCCGAAGATATAAAATATTTATGGACTCATTTTTTATATGTTTCCAATCGCTGCCAAAAACGTAAGATAGAGAATATTCAAACTGCAGCTTTTTTTCGAGAATTTTCAAGTTTGGTAATATTATAAACTATAGGAATAGGTCATATGTTTCTGTAAACACTGCGTCGTGGATCTCTGTATTTTTCTGATAAAAGTTATAATACAATAAAAGTATACATCCCTTGAAAACGTATGAAAACTGAAAATAATTCCCTAATCTCTTCTGACGTAATTGAAAAGTTTTATAAATCTTGTTATTACGTTTACGTTTTTGGACTTGTGTACGAGGTTTCAAAAACAATAAAATATTTATGAAATTGTTTTTAGAATATTCTGAATCTCTACTGCAGCCATTAAATTGATAAATTTTTAATTTGCTACTTTTTAAAATAAAATTTAGGTTTTGAAAATATGAAAAACTTAGAAACATATTTTTACGGAATTCCTATAATCTCCACCGATTTATTGAGTTTTATAATCATTTTTAAAACTGCTAATTAAAATTCCCAATCTCTTCGGAAGTTACTGAAATACTTAGGTAATATTTTTTTGATTCCTTTAGCATTATTTGATGTCAGAGCTTTCTAAAATATACAAGATTTATGAACTTGTTTTGAAAAAAGTTCTAATCACTACCGATGTCGTGAGGTTTAGCATTAAAAAATTGGTCGGTACTACACAATGTTTCTTAATCTCTTCTGGAGAATGCGAAGTTATGAGGTATTTATGGAGTTTTGCTTTTAAAAAATTCCCAATCTCTACCGTAGTCGTGAGATTGATAATTTCTTGAATTGCGGTTTTTACCAATAAAATGCAGTGTGCAATCAAACTATATGCCTTTTGAAGCCTTTTTTGATTGAAATTGAACTTAGGAGGTTCAAACTAGTCATTTGATTAAAAATCTAACTGTTTGAATAAAAACTTAATTATTTGGTGAAAAATTAATTTATATTGTAAAAAAATTGTCATTTTTAGTGAATTTGAACAGATTTTTTTCCTTGGGCATTTCATTCAGAGGTAAATATTTTTATTGGATATTGAATTTTATACATAAATACCACAACTTAAAAAATTATCAATCTCACTTCTACGGTAGAGATTGGGAATTTTTCAAAAACAAGTCGATAAATATTTTATATTTTCGAAAACTCGTTTAACGAGTAATGTAAAAATAATGTAAAAAAATGATTACTGAAATATTTTACTAAATATCGAAGGGATTGAAAAAAATATTTCTGTACCCATATCATTTTACAATTGCGAAGTTTTAACATAAAAAATTTTATCGTAAAGATGAAAATTGAAGAATTATAAGACTCACGCCTGCGGGAGAGAAAAAGATTTTTTTAAATTCAAATTTATACTTTCTTTTATTAGTTTTGGACCTTCGTGTACGGTAGAGTAAAAAAATATATAACTGTAACTTTTGAATATCGCCTGGTGAGATTAGGAATTTATCGGAAAAATGCATAAAAAGGCTACGCTGCAGTTTGAAAAATTCGAGATTGAAGTTTAATCTGTATTGTTTGAATTTCAGCTGTTTTGTTAAACATTCTACGATTTTTTCGAAAATTGTAATATTGTGTTGAGAATTCGCATTCTTTGTAAAAAATTGATTTTTTTGACTGAAACTTAAGTTATTCCATTTTAGGTTGAAAATTTATCTTTTGTAGTTGAAAATTCAACTACTTATACTAATATCAATTATTAATTATGATATTGTGAAAAACAAATTTTATACGTGAAAACCGCAATTTGAAAAATTATCGATTTCAAGACTACGCCAGACATTGGGAATTTTGCGAAAACAAGTCCATAAATATTTTATTTTTTCAGAACCTCGTTTGACGTGTAATCTACAAATAGAATACAAAATAACGCCAGAAGAGATTAAGAAAAATTGTGTAGTAAGCAAACATGTTTTGAAGCTACATAGCTTTACTATACACTAAATGTTATCGGGAAATACGAAGCGATTAAAAAAATCATCAGACTCACGACATCCTCAGAGATTTTGAAAACTCTAAACAAAAATCTTTTTCTATGATTCCGGTTTAGTTGAAAATGAATCTGTTTTGGTTGATAACTCAACCATTTTGATGATGCTTCGTCTTTTTTTGAAGAAAACAACTGTTTTAAATCGAAAAATGTATGTGAACTAAAATTTTCTTCCTAATCTCTTTCCTGCGGCATTAGTTTCCAAAATTTTGCTATTATTCTTCCGGTATTGGAACCATGCACGAGGTTTTGAAAATAAAACATATTTATAAAATTGTTGGAAAATTCCCAATCTTTAAAAATTTATATGATAATTTGAAATTTACAATAAAATTATGTGTATACCTCAAAATAATGTATGTTAACTTAAAAGTATGTCTGAATCCCTTTTGGAGATATTAAAAAGATCTGACATGCGATGTTTTAAAAATAAAAAAATGTATCTCTACGGAAAATGTGTTGAATAATACATTTAATTTTATGCTTCCGAGTTCTTTCCAT
This sequence comes from Andricus coriarius, assembly GCA_932066315.1. Classification (NCBI taxonomy): domain Eukaryota; kingdom Metazoa; phylum Arthropoda; class Insecta; order Hymenoptera; family Cynipidae; genus Andricus; species Andricus coriarius. The sequence continues at coordinate 7,301 of CAKNWT010334573.1, forward strand.
ATTTCTAATTTAGTATCGTAAATTTCTAATCTCTACTTTAGGCGTGAAATTGTCAATTAAAAAAATCCCTGCTTTTTCTGAGAAAATTGAATATTTAATAAAAATATACATAAATCTCTAAAAAATGTATGCGAAAAAAAAGTATCTTTTGTGTCTTCCAGAATTGTTAAAAAGTTTCAAATATATTTTTAGTATGGATACATATAACTGTTTACCTTGCAATGTTTTAAAAAGATAAAAAGCTTATAATTTTTTTGTGACAAAATTCCTAATCTCTAACGAAATTCTCAGTTTTATATTATTTTCAAAAATTCTACTTTTGAGTTCCAGATTTCCAATAAAATCTCAACTATCCCAGTGTTATTCAAAAGTTTAAGTAATATTTTTTTTATGTTTTCAGTATAAAAAATCTAAACGACTTTTCGAAAATATAAAACATTCATAAACTTGTTTTTTGAAAATTCCTAATCTCTACGTGAGTTATTAAAATATTTCAGTAGTATTTTTTGCTTATTATGTTTATATTCATCAACATACGAGGTTTCGCTCGTTTAAATATTTATGCAAGTTTGATAATTATTTTGTGCAATAAAAAATGTTTCCTACTCCTCATATGAAATTACAAAGACATAAAATATTTATGGACTTGTTTTTTAAAAGTTTCCGGTTGCTGCCGAAAACTTAAGATAAAGAATATTCAAGGTGTTGCGTTTTATCCAGAATTTTTGAATTTGGTAATATTATAAACTAAAGGAATAGGTAATATTTTTAAATCAAATATTTCCTTTTTCTGAATTTAATTTCCTGAATTTTAATTCCTAATCTCACCCAAACTTGTGAATTTTTTAATTTTTTTAAATACTTCTGGCTGAATTGAAAATTTTAATAAATCTTGTGATTACGTTGCGGGAGTCTGTGCATTTTTGGGATAGAATTTATTATATCATAAAACTATATACTACTTAAGGAAATACCAGAAAAGAACAATGGCAAATAACACAATTTCGAAACTCCTAATAAAATAGAAATGAATTCGAAAATTAGATAAATTTTCAACCCAAAATAACGAAATTTCCAAAAAATGTTTAAATATTTTTTGGAAATTAGAAAATTCACAAGTTTGGGTGATATTAGGAATTAAAATTCGAGAAATTAAATTCAAAAATTCAGAAAAAGAAAATATTTTAAATAGAAATATTACCTATTCCTTTAGTTTATAATATTACCATATTTAAAAATTCTGGATAAAAAGTAACAACTTGAATATTCTTTATCTTACCTTTTTGGCAGCGAGTGGAAACTTTTAAAAAACAAGTCCATAAATATTTTATGTCTTCGTGATTTCATATGAGGATTAGGAAACATTTTTTAGTACATAAAAGAATTATCAAACAGCTCCGATAGAGATTAGAAATTTTTAAAAACAAGTTTATGAATATTTTATATAATAACGCCGGGATATATTGAGATTTTATTTCATATCTGGAACTCTAAAGTAGAATTTTTGAAAATAATAAAACTCAGAATTTCGTTAGAGATTAGCAATTTTGTCAAAACAAATCTATAAGCTTTTTACCGTTTTAAAACATTGGAGGGTAAACAGTTATATGCATCCATACTAAAAATATATTTGAAACTTTTTAATAATTCTGGAAGAAACAAAAAATACTTTTTTTTCGCATACATTTTTTAGAGATTCATTTATACTTTTATTAAATATTCAATTTTATCGGAAAAAGCAGGAATTGATTTAATTGACGATCTCATGCCTAAGGCAGAGATTAGAAATTTACGATAATAAATTAGAAACATGAAAAGAACTCGGAAGCATAAAATTAAATATATTATTCAACACAATTTCCGTAGGGATACATTTTTTATTTTTAAAACTTCGTATGTCAGAACTTTTTAATTACGCTGGAAGAAATTAAAAAACACTTTTTAGTTCACATACATTATGTTGAGGTATACACATAATTTTATTGCAAACTTAAAATTATCTTATAAATTTGTAAAGATTGGGAATTTCTCAAATAATTTTATAAATATTGTTCAGTTTCAAAACCTCGTGCAAGGTTCCAATAACGGAAGAATAATAGAAAAATTTCTGAAACGCTAATGCCGCAGGAAAGAGATTTGGAAGAAAATTTTAGTTCACATATATTTTTTCGATATAAAACAGTTGTTTTCTTCAAAAAAATACGAAGTTTCAACAAAATGATTGAGTTATCAACCAAAACAGATAAATTTTTAACGAAGCCGGAATCATAGGAAAAGTTTTTTTTGAGACCTTTCAAAATTCTTGAAAGCTGTGAAATTTGTGTAAAATCTTTCAGATATTTTACAATTACAGAAATCTTTGTATATGTTAAGGAATCTTTTTGAATATATATTTTTAAAATTAATTTTTTTAAATAAAAAATCATGGTTAATTTTCACAAGAATACATTTTGTTTAAAAGTTCTTGAATCTTTACAAATTTAGAATTATTTTTAAAATTATTTGAATTTTTCCTAAAAATCTTTTTTCATTTTTCCTTTAAAATTCATTTTTCAAAACAAAAAATCATTTGTAATTATCCTAGGAATCTTAAGAAGATTGTTTATTTTCTTGAAACATTTCAAAGTTCTTCTATTCCTTAAAACATTCTTTTTTCGAAATGTTTCTTTACTTCCACTGCCCAACTATCACATTTTCTTTAATTGAAACAAAAATGAAAAATACTTCTTAAACTTTCGAATTTGAGAAGATTAATTTTTTATTCGAAATTTCAATTATTTTTGGTTAAAAATTTATCTTTTTCAAATAAAAACTTAACTATTTCTAGTAATATCCAATACTGTCATTATTAACTAATATTGTTAAAAATTTATCTTTTGGAAGAAAATTATTCCTCTTGATTTAAATATATCTTTATAGGCTTGCAATCCAGCAATATGGTTGAAAAGTCAAGCATTTTGATAAAAGCTTAATTAATTCATTGAAAATTAATTTATATTGTTCAAAAGTCTCTTCTTTTGGTTGGCTTGAAACGAGTTTTTCTCGTGTTTTTTTTTTTATAGAATTACACATTTTTATCGCAAACTAAATTTTGTATGTGAAGCCACAATTTGAAAAATTATCAAACTGCGGTAGAGATTGGGAATTTTTCGAAAACAAGTCCATACATATTTTATATTTTCGAAACCTCGTATAAAATGTAATGTGAAAATAGTATAAAATAACGCCAGAAGAGATTAAGTAAAAGCTACGTAGCTTCATTGGACTCACGACTTCGGTGGAGATTGAAGTTTAAGCTATTTTGTTTGCAATTTTAACTTTTTGTCACAAATTCAACGATTTTGACGAAAATCTTGATATTGTGTTGAAAATTAATTTTTTTATTGAAAATTAAGCTATTCCATTTTTTGGTAAAAATTGATACTTTTTTGAAAATTCAACTATTTATACTTGTATTAATTATTATTAATATTAATAAATAATATTAATGTATTGAAGGCCACTAATATTCTAGGATAGCGAAAAAAATAAAAAAATAAATAAATAATATTGTAAAAATTCGTTTTTTGGAAGAAATTATACCTTTTGAATATTAATATTAGTATAAATAGTTGAATTTTCAACTACAAAAAATAAATGTTCAACCAAAAATGGAATGCCTTAATTTTCAGTCAAAAAAATTAATTTTTTACAAATAATGCGAATTTTCAACGAAATATTACAATTTTCGAAAAAATCGCACAATTTTGAACATATAAGTCAAAGTTTAAACAATACAATAAAATAAAATTGATAAAATTGAAAAATTCCTAATCTCTTCCCTAGTCGTAAGATTGATAATTTTTAAAGTTGCTGTTTTTAGATATAAAATTTTTGAATGCAATAAATATATTTACCTCCTAATGAAATACCCGAGAAAAAGCGTCTCAAATTCACCCAAAAAGACAATTCTTTAACAATACAATTTAATTTTCAAACAAATAATAAAGTTTTTATTGAAACAGTAAAAAAAATTCATGTTTTAGACAGAATACGAATTTTTAGCACAATATAAAAATTGTTGCGAAAATTGTTGAATTTTTAACCAAACAGTTAAAATAGTATCGAATTTGATAATTTTTTAAACCGCAGCGTCGCCTTTCTATGCATTTTTTCCTATAAATTCTTAATCTCTCCAGCATCATTCAAGAGTTACATTAACTATATTAACTATATTAAAAAAAAATTTATATTATTTTTACATTACTCGTCAAACGAGGTTTCGAAAATATAAAATATTTATGGACTTGTTTGTGAAAAATTCCCAATCTCTACCCTAGTCGTGAGATTGATCATTTTTCAAGTTGTGATTTTCAGGTACAAAATTTAGTATCCAATAAAAATATTTACCTCTGAATGAAATACTTGAGAAAGGAAATTGCCTCAAATTTACCAAAAATGACAATTTTTTAACAATATAAATTAATTTTGAACCAAATAATTAAGTATTTTTTAAAACACTTAATTTTTTAATCAAATGGCTGGTTTGAACCTACAATTATATGAAGAAGATAAATTTTTAACCGAAAATAGTTGAAATAATTGTTTATAAAAATAACAAAGATTTGAATAACTATTTAGAAATTATAGAGAAGATAAAGGAAACTTTTAGAAGTTTAGAAGAAAATTAATAATATTTTATAAATTTTCAGAAATCTTTTCAAATTTTAAAATATTTTGAATCAAATTATTAGAAATTTTCTCAGGAATCTTAGAAAATATTGTGTTTTATTTAAACCTTTCAAAATCATTGAAAAGCTTTAAAATTTTATTTCGAAATCTTCAAAAATCTATATTTTTCTTAACATTTTTTGAAATATTCTCAAGATTTAAATTAATTCTAGAATTTTTTCGAAACTTTTAAATGTCCTTTAAAATGATTCGAATGTTTTCCCAATTCCGGAAATGTTTGAAATATTTTTAAAGGTTTTAAAATCATGTTAAATCTTCTCTTAAAACATATTTTTCAAAACTGAGAATCAATAAAAATTTTTCCAGGAATCTGAAGAAAATTTTTGTATTCTTCAGAAACCTTTTAGAAATCTAGATTCAAAAAATTATTTGGCTTCTTTTCAAGTTTTCAATTATTTTTTAATGTTCTCAAAAATGTTTCAATATCTTTAAAGCTCACTCGAATCTTTTATAAATTTTTTATTCTTGCAAAGTTGAAAAATTTTGCTTCGAAATTTTAGAAATTTAGGAAATAATTTGAAATTCGTTAAAATCTTTTGCACTTTTCTAACAAAATGTATTTTTCAAAACAAATATTTCTTTAATTTCTTGAAATGTTTGAACATTCTTAAAGAGCTTTTAAATTTTATGTTTTAAAATCTCCAAGAATCTACATTTTGTGAAAATTTTTTGAAATTTTCTCAAGATTTAAATTAATTCTGGAATTTTTTTGAAACTTGTTAACACCTTTTAACATGATTCGAATTTTTCGTAAGTTATTTCTAAAAATCCTTCAATATTAAAAAACGACCTTGAAAGCTGCCAGATTCCTTTCGGACAATTTTTGAAGTCTTTTCGAATGTTTTGAAATCTTTTTGAATATTCTCTTAAAACGTAAGACATTTTATCTTTAGAAACCTTCGAAAAATCTGGATTTAAAAAATTATTTGTCATCTTTTCAAGTTTTAAATTATTGTTCTGTCTTCTCAAAACTTCTAAAAATCTTTTAAACTTACACACATTTTTTCAGTGTGGAAAATTGAAAAATTTTGCTTCAAAATTTTAGAAGTTTTAGGAAATAATGTGAAATAAGTTCAAATCTTTTTCAATTTTCTATTAACATTCACTTTTCAAAACAAAAATTCATATGAAATTTTTCCAGGAATCTTAAGAAATTGTTTTTAATTTCTTGAAACATTTGAATAGTGTAAAAAAGTTTCTAAATTTTTTTTTAAATTTTACAAAATCTACATCTTGTTAAACAATTGTTGAAAAATTCTCAAGATTTACATTAATTCTCGAATTTTGCAAAAACTTTTAAATATTTTTGAACACGATTCAAAATTTTCCTACATTATTTTTAAAATTTCTGGAAAATAAAAAAAATTGCAATAAAATCTTTCAGATAATTTCCGACAATTTTTGAAATCTCGGTAAATGTTTGGGAATCTTCTTAAATATTCTTTCAAAGCGGGTTTTTCAAAATCAAAATTCGTTAAACATTTTTCGTGAAATTTTATGAAATTTTTTTTATTCTTTAGAAACCTTTTAAATTGAAAAATTTTGCTTCAAAATTTTAGAAATTTTTGTACATAATTTGAACTCTTCTGAAATCGCTTGTAATTTTCTATTAAAATTTACATTAAAAAAAATCATTTGAATTTTTCCCAGCAATCTTATGAAATCTTCAAAAATCTACATTTTTGTTTATAGTCATTTATAATAACAAATATATTAAACAAATTTCCCAATTGAACGTTTTTGCCTGGAAAAAAGTTTTGAAATATTTTTCTGTTAATTAAATGACTGATTCTCATTTATACCAACAAATAGTATAAATAAATGCTGCTATTAAACAAATAATTTAACAAATACAAAATTGTAAGAGTTTAATATTTCTCTGATAATTTGTTCATAAAAATCATTACTCAATTAGAATAAATAAATCTTGATAGAATGTCAATATTAGCTTACTTTCAAGAATACTTAATTGAAAAATCTACTTTTTCTAAGAAAAGCCGTTGAATAAGGACATTTCGTTTTCGATAGATTTCGAGATATTTCAAGATAATTTGAGAAATTTCGAGGTTTTTCCTGGGGGAGATTTATTAAATAGGATTTCAGTAAAAGGAAATTTAATAGTTGGGCATTGGAGGTAAAGTGACTAAGTAGAGGGCGGTCAGATAGGCATCGCCCTTCGATGCTTTAGCAATAAAAGAATCTTGAGAACTCCTTAATCAATAAACATTTTTCGAAAAAAATTTATCAAATTCAAAAGATAAACTAGTATTTTTCCTTTTTGTTTCAGTTAAAGAAAATGTCATCTGCAAAAGTTATGGTAACCATACTAACCATACTGGTGGGATTGGCACTAATCAACGGAGCAATGGGTGCTGCAGATCCAAACTGTTATCTACTTGGACGACCATGCGATAAAGTAGGTTGTCCTTGTACACAAGAAAATAAGGCCAAAAATGTGCCAGACTCTTGTTGCACAAAATCGAATTTATATTGTGGAACAAATGTGGGTCCACCTGAGTGTATGAAGAAATAGTAGAAAGAAAACATTCTATCATTGTTGTTACTTCATTGAGAAAACTAAAACTTTGTAATGTAGCACACAATTGATTAATAAACTTTGGATCTGAATTAGCATTTTTTCACTTGTCCCTTTCATTAGGGGTAGTTCCAGTTTAGCCATTAGGCAAAGGTAAACAAATGTTCTCGCATTTGAATGAAATTTTCAGCAGGGGGGAGGAAAACTGCAGAAAACCATCTTAGCGAATGAAGCTGGTTCGAATTTTCAGTGATCAGAGTCCTTCAGTATTTTAATTTAAAAAAATAAATACACATTGAGAGACTTATCATTAAGATCACTGATCTATATGAATTTGATAGACATTCTTTATGAAAGATTTAACGACGTTTGGGTATCACTATACTACGATTGATCTCAAATTCGTACAGTACTAAAAAATGTTTTTTAATCACAACCAGCGTTATCGAAAAGTTTCTTTTGTCATTATTCGACATATAAAGATTAAAAATATAAATAAATTAATAATTTGTAAAAAAACCACCCAATTTTTACCGAAGGTTTGACCTTTTTTGAATTTAATGTCTCGCAATTTTTAAGTTTCTGAATCTTTGAAAAAAATTGTTTTGCAAACTAGAAAAATGTCTAAATTATTCATAACGCATTCTGAATCGCAGTATAATTATTTCCTCTTAAAAATTCTTCAAATAAATAGAAGCACTTTACCTCCCATATTAAATTACCAATCTCCACAGTAGCCATGAAATTGATCATTTTTCAAATTTATGTGAACAAAAATGTAATTCTCAATCTCTCCCGGTGTTATTCCAAAATTTTAGTAATCTTTTAATTATTTTCACGTTATTTGATATACGTGCAAGGTTTCGAAAATTTTTTCGATTGATAATGGTAATGGTATCGTCAAAATTTGTCCTGCTAATTTTTTAGTTTGCTGCGTGAGATTTAGGCAAATCATTACGACAAAGAAAATCTCTTCGGGACATATTGAAACATTTTAGATATCTCTTTTTTTATTATACGACATATTAAGATTAACAATGTATCAATGTTATGAATTTTTAATAAAAAATTCCCAATCACGAATTCATACGTCCGAATTCAGCTCATCCAGTACCTAGTAAATTTTAAAATTACACAATTATGACCCTTTGAATTTGAAATTGTTTTTTTTTTACTTGAGTTTGAAATTTTCTTTCGACTTTTTTACATATCGTGCGTTGTTTGGTTTAAAATTTTCATTTTCATTTGCTTTTTTGAATATTTTTAAACTACATAACTCTGCAGAATGTGTGCATTTGGAAAATGT